>MDKH01125118.1:0-61699 GCA_005239495.1 Nicotiana undulata
TTTGAGGAGTGTCATACCGGGTATTGCATTGATGTGATCCATATTATAAACAAACCAAGGATACCCCTCACTCCCCATAAACATGCTTAGACTATAACTCTTTTCAGAATCTAGCTTTCCATTGACATTTCTCAAACATATGTGTATTTGGACCAAAATCCCCTACTATTTGAGCCATATTTGTTTACTTGCTAGTTGTACAAAATTCACAAATGTTATTTGGCCGGGAACCACACTTGTGGATCCTGAGGGGTGCCTAACACCTTCCCCTTAGGATAATTTCAAGCCCTTACCCTGTCTCTGGTTACCAAACGTAGTTGTAAATGAACCCCTAATAGGTGCCCTAACGCACCTTAAAATCGTTAGGTGGCTACTCTTCAAAATATGCAAAACCCTTTCCCAAAATAAACAAGTTGTCCCAATAATGTCAAGACCCCAACTAATCTGTAAGGAGGAGTTGAAATAGGGGGGCGCGATACTGATGGAACAGGTTCATCTATCTCGGGCAACATGACAGGGGGAACTGGACAACAACAAACTTCGTTGAAACCTGTCCCTGATCCTGCTCCACATCAATAAGGCACTGAAGGATCATCAAGAAATAACCAATTGGTTGTGAAACCACACAGATATCAAAGCTCTCACCCCATTTAGAACATTATCACTGACCCAACCTCTGGAATCAAAACCAGATCTTCTTTGAAGAATCTTTGGGCTTTTGATGCTTTCCTATCTCTTATTGAAAACTAAAAATGTTGCTGAGGCACTGCAGGATGCAGATTGGGTAAATGCAATGCAAAAAGAACTCAATCAATTTGAAAGAAGTCAAGTTTGGCATCTGGTACCAAGACCCTTAGATAGATCAGTAATTGGCACAAAATGGGTCTTCAGAAACAAACTTGATGAAGATGGAACAGATACAAGAAACAAGGCAAGATTGGTAGTTCAAGGATATAGTCAGGAGGAAGGCATAGACTATGATGAAACTTTTGCTCCAGTGGCAAGATTGGAAGCAATAAGGCTCCTCATAGCCTTTGCTGCTTACATGGAATTCACCCTTCATCAGATGGATGTCAAAAGTGCCTTTCTAAATGGCTATCTAAAGGAAGAAGTGTTTGTCAAGCAACCTCCTGGGTTTGAAAACAAGGAGAATCCTGATCATGTGTACAAACTTGACAAAGCATTGTATGGACTCAAGCAAGCCCCAAGAGCATGGTATGAAAGGTTATCAAAATTTCTGCTTGAGCATGACTACAAGAGAGGTAAAATTGATGTACTTTATTCTTGAAAGAAAAAGGTAAAGATCTCTTGGTAGTGCAGATATATGTAGATGACATAATCTTTGGAGCAACCTCTCAAAAACTAAGTAAAGAATTTGCTAAACTAATGGGCAGTGAATTTGAAATGAGCATGATGGATGAGCTTAACTTCTTTTTAGGCTTACAAATTAAACAAAATTCAAATGGAACTATGATCCATCAGCAAAAATATGTGAAAGAGTTGCTTAAAAGATTTAAAATGAAAGATTATAAATAAATTGACACTCCTATTGCAACAACCACAAAACTAGATATAAATGAACCTGGTTCATCTGTTGATCAAAAGTTATATAGGGGAATGATTGGTTCATTGTTATATCTTACTGCAGTAGACCTGACATTGTTTTCAGCTTAGGTCTTTATGCAAGATTTCAGGCTAATCCAAAGGAATCCCACTTAACTGTTGTGAAGAGAGTCTTGGGATACCTAAAAGGCACCACTGATATATGTCTTTGGTATCCGAAAGGTAGTAACATTGATCTTCTGGGATATGCTGATGCTGACTATGCAGGTTTTCTAGTAGATAGAAAGAGCACCTTAGGTATGGCACATTTTCTGGGCTCATGTCTTGTGTCTTGGGCTACTAAGAAGAAGAATTCGGTGGCTCTATCTACTACTGAGGCTGAGTATGTGGTTGCAGCCTCATGTTGTGCTCAGTTACTATGGATTAAACAACAATTGATGGATTTTGGAATAGAGGTTGGATGTATCCCTATCTTTTGTGATAACACTAGAGCTATCAGTATGACAAAGAACCCCGTTCATCATAAAATAATAAAGCACATAGATGTTAGACACCATTTTAAGAGATAATTATGAGAAAGGATTGATCTCTATTGAATTTTGTGCTACTGATAAACAGATTGCTGACATATTTACAAAAGCACTAAGTAGAGAGCATTTTGAAAGGAACAGGTTAGAGTTAGGGATGATTAAGATCACCTAATTGAACCAGTTCAAAATGTACATGAAAAAAAAATTACTTGGCTAGAAATTCTGAAATTTGTGTAAATAATTAGATTAATTGTTTCTCAGTCTCATGCTGTAAAAGCATACTCTCTTGCCATGTTTTAATATGACTCATTACAACAACAAACCCAGTTTGATCCCAACATGTGGGGTCTGGGGATGGTAGTCTGTACGCATGCATTACCCTTACCTAATGCAGGTAGAGAGACTGTTTCCAATGGACCCTCGGCTCAGGAAGAATAAGAAGAAGAAGAAGGGAAAAAAAATAAAAAATAAAATAAAATAAATAGTAATAATAAAAAAAATAAAAAATAGAAAAAAAAAAAGAAAAAACAATATCCAATAATAGCAGCACGGAATACAATACCTGAGACGAACAAAACCACATACCATAATATAAAATCAAAGAATATGAAGGGAAATGCATGCTACTAAGCCTATCATTGAGAGCTATAAACTACCGACTAACCTTCTACCTTAATCTTCGACCTCCACACCTTCCTATCAAGTGTCATGTCCTTAGTGATATGGAGCAGTGCCATGTCCTGCCTAATCACTTCTCCCCAGTACTTCTTAGGCCTACCTCGACCCCTTCTCAAACTCTCCATGGCCAACCTCTCACACCTCCTAACAGGGGCATCAATGCTTCTTCTCCTAACATGTCCGAACCATCTCAGCCGCGAATCCCGCATCTTGTCCTCCACAGAGGCTACTCCCACTCTGTCCCGAATAGCTTCATTCTTAATTCTATCTCTCCTGGTACACACACATATCCATCTCAACATCCTCATCTCTGCTACCCCCATCTTCTGCACGTGGGAGTTCTTGACTGGCTAACACACAGTCCCATACAACATAGCGGGTCGAACTACCACTCGATAAAACTTACCCTTAAGTCCTAACGACACCTTCTTATCACATAGAACACCAGAAGCGAGCCTCCACTTCATCCACCCCGCTCCGATGCGATGTGTGACATCTTCGTCAATCTCCCCATTACCCTGGATAATAGACCCGAGATACTTAAAACTCGCTCTCTTGGGGATAACTTGAGCATCAAGCTTGACCTCTACGTCTGCATCATGGGTCTCACTGAATTTGCACTCCAAGTATTCTGTCTTGGTTCTACTCAGTTTGAAACCTTTAGATTCCAAGGTCTGTCTCCAAACCTCCAACCTCGCGCTAACTCCGCTACGCGTCTCGTCAATCAACACTATATCATCGGCAAATAACATGCACCAAAGCACCTCCCCTTGTATGTGATGCGACAGTACATCCATCGCCAAGGCAAACAAAAATGGGCTAAGAGCCGATCCCTGGTGCAACCCCATCACCATAGGGAAAAGGTCTGAGTCGCCACCAACAGTCCTTACCCGAGTCTTAGCATCATCATACATATCCTGAATCACCCTAATGTACTCTTACCAAAACTCTGCTAACTTCCAAACACCTCCACAGTACCTCCCTCGAAACTTTATCGTATACCTTCTCAAGGTCAATAAACACCATATGCAAATCCTTCTTCCTTTCCCTGTATTGCTCCACTAATCTCCTTACCAAATGAATCGCTTCCGTAGTCGAACGCCTCGGCATGAATCCAAACTGATTCTTGGAAATAGACACGCACTTCCTCACCCTGGCCTCCACCACTCTCTCCCAAACCTTCATAGTGTGACTCAATAACTTGATACCTCTATAATTGTTGCAATTTTGGATATCACCCTTGTTCTTGTAAAGTGGAACCATCGTACTCCACCTCCATTCTTCGGGCATCTTCTTTGCCTTAAAAATAACATTAAACGGCCTAGGGAGCCACTCCAAACCTGCTCTCCCCGCGCTCTTCCAGAATTCCACCAGAATGTCGTTTGGCCCCGTTGCTCTGCCCCTGCACATCCAATGTATCACTCCTTCCACCTCCACTACCGTAATCCGCCTACATTTCCCAAAATCCCGCCGACTCTCGTGGTGCTCCAACTCACCCAGCACAATGCATCTATTCCCTTCCTCATTCAACAGTTTATGGAAGTATGTCTGCCATCTTCTCATAATGAGTGCCTCGTCCATTAACACTTTACCATCCTCGTCCTTGATGCACTTGACTTGGTCCAAGTCACGGGCTCTCCTCTCCCTCACCTTGGTCAATCGATACAACCTCTTGTCCCCACCTTTGCCCTCAAGCTCCTCGTACAAACGAGAAAATGCTGCATTCTTAGCCGTCGTAACTACTAACTTTGCCTCTTTCTTTGCCTTTATGTAATACCCCTGATATGTCCTTTTTTCCTCCTCGTTTGTACTCTCTACGCTTCAAATAAGAAGCTTTCTTAGCTTCCACTTTACGTTGAACCTCTCCATTCCACCACCAGTCCCCCTTATGAACCCCTGAAGAACCCTTCGTGACCCCTAAGACCTCTCTAGCAGCTACCGTAATGCAATTCGCAGTCATGGACCACATACTAGACGCGTCCCCCATACTCATCCAGGACCTCATAGCCACCAACGTCTCTCCTAACTCCTGAGCTTTGTCCTTGTTCTAGTTACCCCACTTGATCTTAGGTTGCCTGCACCTCGCCCTCTTCCTCCTACTCCTCTTGATCTCCAGGTCCATAACTAGGAGCCTATGCAGAGTCGTGAGGTGCTCACTCGGGATGACCTTGCAGTCAGTGCACAGACCTTTATCGCATTTCCTTAGAGCAGTTAATCAATCTGTGTCTTGCCCATTGAATTTTGGAAAGTGGACAGTTGCTCTTCCCTCTTCGGGAAACTCGAGTTAGCAATAACCAAATCAAAGCTCTAGCAAACTCCAACAGAGAATTACCTCCCTCATTCCTATCCCCAAAGCTGTACCCACCATGCACATCATCATAACCCCTAGAACTAGCCCCAATATGACCATTGAAATCTCCTTCAATGAACAACTTCTCTGTGTGCGGGATACTACGTACCATCTCGTCCAGATCATCCCAAAATTGCTTCTTGACCTCCTGGTTCAAACCTACCTGAAGAGCATATGCACTTATCACATTTACAGTAAACCCACCAACTACCAACTTAATACTCATCAACCTATCATTTACCCTCCTAACCTCAACCACGAGTTCCCTGAGGTCCCTGTCTACTAAAATACCTACCCCATTCTTGCCCCCAGCGCTCCCTGAGCACCATAGTTTAAACCTGTCTACATCTCGTGCCCTAGCGCCCTTCCATCTAGTCTCCTGAACACATGCTATGTTGATCTTCCTCCTCTGAAGAATCTTGGCTAACTCTATAGACTTCCCCGTCAACGTCTCAATGTTCCAAGACCCAATTCTCAACCTAGAGGCTTTCTTACCCCTCTTCCCACCCTAGGACCCCACCCCCAGCCCCGCCCGAGGACATGACCTTACTCTTACATCGTTCACTACCGCCACTATAAGCAAAGGTATTAGGTAAACACTACCACTAAGAACCAAAAACAGGAATGAAGGACTACAAGCTACGAAATCAAGAGCTAAAAAAAAACAAAAAAGAGAGGCTACAAGAGCAGAAACGCGAGCAGAAACTAGAACAATGGATCTACCACTCCTACAAAACTACCTCTATGCAAACACAGACTTAAAATGAATATATGAAACCTTAAGCTTAAAACACAGATAGAAAATATAGAAACAACCACTAATCAAATCACAATTGCCGGCAAGGCAACAGTAAATAGATATGGCTGAATACAATTCAAGAAAGATGAAACCTGGATCACAGTCGGGGATGTCCGGACGCGCTTCCAAATCCGCTGGCTGCCGCTGCTCCGATGGATGCCGAAAAGTCTTCTTAATTTGTCAAAAATATCGAAAGAAGTGTGATATGCTCTGTGATATGCACTGTGATCTTCTTGACCTACATGTAAAATTATGATATTTCCGGGATATAGAGAAATAAAATTTAGTGGCCGAACAGATTTGCAGTGAATGGTTTCCGAACGCCGGATATATGTTTTGACGGTGAATTCCTTGTTACTATGTTATGCTTTTAATCAGAAAAAGAGGTTTGGTGTTAAGCTGAATCCCAAAATAGAGATCAACTGAAAAATTTTAAAGCGGTTTTCGAAAATCCTAATTCCAAAAGATCACAATAGTAAATTGTCTATGAAAATTCCTAACCGGCGATAACGATTCTCTGAAATAATCAGTTATACAGTAGAGAAACAAACGAAATGGAAAACAGAAAAGTAGAGAACAGAGGAGTTTGCTCATCGAAAACTGTTAACGGCGGCGAAGATATCAGGAAAGAATTTGCCAATGATGCGCAAGGTTTTCCGGCCACGTTTATCTCTGCCTTGGATTTTGAAGATTTCGCAACTAAAAATGGACTCATTGGTTACTAATAATGTTTTTGCTATTGTTGAAAGTTGAGGCTTGATCAAGAGGTTTCTTACATGATGAACCTGGTTCATCAGTGCTAGTTCATCCGACAGGCAAGGTACGTGTTCTCCACTATACACATCTTGAAATATTAATACTTAATCATGAGCAGAACTCTACCTAAGACGAGATCTTTCCAAAATCTGGACTATATCCTAATTTTGAACCAGTTCCGTCACCCCTTAGAATCCCATTAAAATTAAAAGCCTAGAAAATAGGGTAGCCGTAACCGTCAGTTCTAACTGATACTTACAGAACTGATTAGACTTCTTCTTGACCCAAAATACACTCGTTATATATTAATTACTCATTCCCTTTAAAATCCCATCATCATCACTTCTCTAAGCCATCATTCACTTCTCTTTTCCAAGCCATAACCGTCGAAACACTTTCATCTCTCTGCTCCAAAAATTTGATCCTAATTCTCTCTTCTTCTTCAAATCAAAATCAAAATGGCTTACACTCCACCACCTTCTACACCATATTCAACCTCTTCCTCCACACCTCAATACAGTACCATGCCTTCACAATCCAGCTCCACCCCATCTCAATCCTATCCCACCCCTCAACAAAATTCCATTCCGTCTCAACCAAGCACCATCGTTCCTCAACCCAGCCCTAATCCAGAGCCCAGGAGAAAGAGGGTCAAAATGCTTTCCAGGAAAACAGTGGCTACTGGCTCTCTCGCTAAAAAGTTGAATGCAAAACTTCAAGCTAGTCAGGCCTAAGAATCAGCAAATTCCAGTGACTCCTTCAAGTCAACAACTGAGGGGGAAGCAACTGGTTCATCTGACTTTGACCAAGTATCATCTATTCCAAAAACTAGGTCTGAGCCTGCGCCTGGAATTCCTGAAAATAGGTTTGTATTGATTGGGTATGTGGTGGATGTGGAGGTACCTGATAAGCGACAACGAGGTGGTAAAAATAAAATTGAGAAAGAAAATGAAAGAGAGAGAGGCAGGAGTAATGTGAGGGGAACAAGGGAAAAAGCTACCCCATTGGCCATTTGTGGCACTGAACCAGTGGTAGTAGGAGAATGAGCCAAGGACTTAGGGGGAAGTGACTCAGGCGAAGCTGCTGAGGGGTTAGAAAATCTTGGAAAAGCTACAGATGAACCTGGTTCATCTATTGAGGAAACCTTAGAAGACCTTATGAAGAAGTTAGGAGAGAGTTATAAACCAAAGAAGAAAAAGACTCCCAAGGCTAAGAAGGATGAAATTGCAGGGGCAAGTAAGAATAGAAACACCACCCCTTCTGCTGATCCTGACACCCCTCTTCCAAGAGGAAGAACTACAAGAAGTGCAATCAGGCAGGGTGAGGAGGAGATACAAAAGTCTTTGAAGGAGAGTAAGATAAAGACAGCTGACAAGGTTAAGGAGAAAGTTATTGAGCCTGTAGAGGTTGTTGAGATTGAGAAGATGGACCTGGTCCATCAAGAGGAACAAATGAAGGATGCTGAGGTTCAGACACCCAAACAAAAGAAAACCAAGACTTCTTCCAAGAAGTTTGCATCTGTATCTGTTGCACCCTCAACTGTTTCCAAGAGAACCAGGTCTACAGTAAAATCAAAGAAAGTTCAGATTAATGATGAGGAGGATTGGACGGCTGAAGAAGAAGAGGAGTCTGCTGGAGAGAAGGACAATTTGGCAAAATTTGGGAAGCGCACTATTATGAAGGGGAGATTGCTGAAAGATCTGGAGGAGTATGGAATGGTCTACTTGATGGATAAGATGGAAGTGCAGGGCTCGAAGGACATGGTCCTTCAATTAGATGGGAGGCTGGCCAGAAGTGAGATAGTCGAGTTCATGGCAAATGTTGTAATCAAGGATGGCAGAGTCTCCAGTCAGGTAAAGGGGACCAAGATTTCTTTTGATGCCATAGAACAGGGAGGAGTGCTTGGGATTCCATCTGAAGGCTATGATGACTACACCAGGTAGAAGTGGCCCAGCTTGGATGGTCTTCCTACTACTCTGCAAATTACTAGGAGGTTTTGTGACAATGCTAAAGAGGTTGAACCAAGGGCAGTCTACAAGAGTGAGACGAAGCCCCCTCTCAAGGTTGTGTTTGAGTTCATTAACAAGTGTGTTCTGCCAAGGCAGGAGAGAAGGCACATAGCAAATTACATGGACTTTGCTCTCATGGAGTGCCTGGATAGTGGAAAGTAAATCAACTGGACTTACTTCATCATTCAGCTGCTGGACAGGGTGGTAAATGGTTCCAAGGCTCATGCCATTCCATATATCTTCATCCTCACTACTGTGCGGGCTCACTACAAGGTGCCTCTGAAGAAGGCACAAATGGCCACTGTCAAGGACCACTTTGGCAAAAATACTCTTCTGGCCTATGACTATGTTGTTAATGTTCCTGATAATTAACCTGACACATGGGAATAGCAAAGTCAGAGCATTTGTGCAGGAGGGTGGGGCTAAGGATGCAAAAATACTTAGGTTGAAGAACCACCTGGCAGAGGTTGAATCTGAGAGGGATGCTCTTAGAACTGAGCTTGCTAAAGAAAAAGAGAAGAATGAGGGGATTCTAAAGGATATGTTATCTCTTCTCCAAGCCAAAAACCCAGCCTCTACCTCTTCCCAGCCTTAGTAGTCCAGCCTGTCTTTGAACCTCAATGACCCAGATTCGGGATTTCTTTGTTGTTTTTGCTCATGGTGGTAATTGTTTTTATTTCTTTGTGAGTATTGTGGTTGAAAAATGCTCTATCAATGAATTTTGCTGCTTTTTGATCTTACTCTTGCTTCATTTTCTTTGATAGTTTGCATTCTTGGTTTGCTATTGATGATTAATCCATGATTGCACTTGCAGTTGCCTAAGTGGCCATGAGTAATACTTACATATCTGGGATTATAACATTTTGCAACTTTTCGATGATGCCAAAAGGGGGAAGATGTGCTATGTTTTGAACATGTGATATTTACAACCTAATGAACCTGGTTCATTATGATAAATGCTTAATATTCTAAAAAGTGTCAATGTTGGATTAAGTTGGTTACAGGCCTAAGCACAGAGTTTGTCATCATCAAAAAGGGGGAATTTGTTGGCCCAAGAAGTTGAATGGTTTTGAAGATTGACAATGGAACTCAAAGTTGAACCATGTCCATCACTGGAGACATAGACACATGCAGAGTTAATGGCACGTGAGGTGCACATGCAGGAGATAAATGAAATATGTGATTTAAAGAGATATCTCCAGATAAAAAAGATTGCAAAATTATAAGGAGAAGGACTCCTTATTCAGTAAGAACAGAATCAAGATAAGGAAGGATTTAGGGAGTTGAGATTAACTAGAACTCTTCCACCAAGGAAGAGTAGCATCAGAATTCTAGTAAAGTTCTTGTTTACTAATCCTATATATTGCTCAGTGTTCTTACTGTACAGGTACGCACAAAAGCAGAAGCTAAGCAAGAATTGAGAGCAAAATTATCAAAGCAATTTTTCAAGCAGTTCGTGTGAGAATTAAGTGTGCGACTCTGAAGCTACTTGAACCAGCTAGAAGAACCAGTTCCATCTGTTGTCTTTTAGTCTAGTTTACTTGTAGTAGGTGATTACAACTTGTACCTTTTCAGATTTATCTAGAAACATTTGTAATAGGTACTGTGTGTTCAAGTTATAGCTAACTTGGAGTTTGTCGCAAATAGCTAGAGGCTAGTTTGCCATAAAGGGATTAGAGGTAATCCTTAGGTTTACAAAAGAGTTTTTGTAAATGTTGTTTGGCTCATTAATTTAGTGAAGAGTTCGGGAAAATCCTACTGGGAAGTAGGTCGTAGATTTTTCACCTTTTGAGCCAGGTGTTTTCCACGTAAAATCTCTGTGTTCTTTAAATCATGTACTTATTATTCCGCAAACTGTACAAGTTGGAACACATTGAAGAACCTGGTCCTTCTATAACTAATGCACATGAAACTTGGACACCACACAAATCACCCCCCCCCCCTCTTGTGTGGTATTGACGTTTAGAACATCACTCACAAATAGCGGGAATTACGTGTTTTTCTCCCGCGGATCGACATATCAGGTTCTACCACAACATCAGTCCTAAACCACAGATGATGCAATAAAACTTCCAATAAATAACCCCACTCATGGCACGTGAAAACTCAAGGCCTAATTGGAATCAGTGAATCTCAAAAGGGAACCTCACATAACCTGAGAAACTATTTTGTGAATATGAGAGCAAGAATTCATACCGAATCTTGTGTGATAATAATCCCTATTTCAACCATTCCTTTTCTTTGAAAAAGGATAAAAAATATTTATACACCGAGGCAAATTATGTTGGCACCAAACAAGCCACATAGTTAGCCTATGGGCACAACCTCGATTTGAACCATCCATTCCTTCTAAACTAACAAAATTGTACCCGCACTACATGACCAAATTCGCTAAGAGGAAGCCACGAAGCTAGCCATCATCAACGAAAGTTAAAACAAGGGGAAAAGATAAACTGGTTATCAAGGATATCACCGCTCAAAATAAAACATACCCTGTATAATTTCAACATAACCATCTACACGGGAGACAGGTAGTGTCACATATCAGAAATATAATAAATAGCATGACAAACAGGATAACAATTCAGCTAAAAGATAAAACACAAACTATGTTGTCACCGGAACACAAGAACCAAATCCTAACACCAAATCTTCAAGAAAGTAAAAAAAATATTTACATCCCAAATCACAGTTATTGAAAGAGGCCACCTCAACCTGAAATCTAACAAGTAAAGTGAAAATGATGAACGGTGTCCCCCCTGAATACCACATCATGTACTCCCCTCGCTGTCAGACTCTGTCACTCCTTTGTCTCTCTCCTCCTCGGACCAGGGAGCTGGAACATCATCCTCTTCCTCCAGCACAGTCGATGGCAGTGGCTCCTGATGCTTCAACACCTTAAACAACCCCTTCACACCCTACCACATGCGAATGAAGAACTTGTCTCTCTTCTTCTCCCTCCTCTTCATCCGGGCATGTGCACCTGCCAACTTGGAATGAGAAGTACTCAAGCCACCATGTGTCGTGGCCAAACCGGTGTACGCCTTCTCCAACTGCTTCAAATTAGCCCCCTATTTCTTCTGGTCGTCAAGATATTTATTGAAATCTTTCTGTGAAACATATGTAGAGGGTCCCTTAGATGTTTCCCCCGTTCCCTGTGGAAGTCGAGATACCAGCTCGCGAACCTGCCTCATCTCCTCAGAAGGCACATCAAATGGGCCACTGGTGGAGGGAGAAGGTTGGCTAACCTGCTCAGCCTGAGAAGGCAATCCCGTTTTTCTCTTCTTGCTCTTGACAACTCCACCTTCTCCTCTCTTATTCAAGGGGTGGATAGGCTTACCCGGCTCTACCCAGTTGTCCCCTGGATCCTCCTCCATCCCAGCCACCTGACTCAACTCAGTAATAAGATATGGGAATAAAAGCGACGTACCACCCAGGCAAAGGTACTCCTTTAGCTCACTGACGAAGATTTTGCCAACATTGAGTGGAATGACGTCAATGATATAGGATACCATCATTTCTCTCAGTATGGGCACATTCCAGATGTTGGACGCTGGAGAGACACGACTGCACACAATAGCTAGCCATATCTTGGCTTCAGCGGTGAACTCTTGGGAGGTGATTGATTTCTTATTTAATGCCCAAGGGACATCCAGACTCGGGCATAGGTTGGAAGCCAACCAATTCCTGGAAGGTTATCTTTCTCTCGGAAAAGATCCATGTCATGGTCAGGGAGGTGGTAGATGTTGTTCAAGGCGGAAGGACGAAGCAAATCCAGCCCATAGAAACTAGCTTCCAGTAAAACTCAAGCAGACGTTGCTCAACTTTATCCATCTCAATTACACTCTCTAGGAGAAAATTCTTTGTGATTAGCTCATTGTAATACCATTCCTAACACCCTCGTGATAGGAATCGGTGTTGGTAGTAATTGTCCTCAAGTTCAATGGGACTTCCGGGCAAGGATTCAGTGGAGTTGGAACTCATTCTCAATATATGAGCCTGCAAAACAAAACATTGGAATGAAAACGGGGTATAGCTATGAAATATGTTGCAAAATGAATCTTAGATATCAAAAGAGTGATTGGACAGTTGAAACCATACTTAGAAAAAATTTCAAAATATGCAAGTCCTCGCTCTCTGATGTCACATTTGCGACATTTTCCTCGCAAATGCGAAGATCTCAGTCCCCCCAGAAGTCGCATTTGCGACCATTTCCTCGCAAATGCAAAGGTTCCCTGGATCGCAATTGCGAGCAATCCTTCGCAATTGCGAAGTCCTCCAGAACAGTCAGAATTCACAAATGCGAACTCCCCTTCGCAAATGCGAACCCGTCGTCCCCAACCCTAGAACAGTCCCTAATTTTGGAAATTTCTTCCATATCACTTCTAAACACCCCCAAAATACCCCAAATAGTCTTTACACACTAAATCATGCAATAAACATCACATACAACCACAAAATGAAAAGAAATTCCAAAATATACACCCAAAATGTTACCCATGTTTCTAAACATCAATGGCACTCAGAGTTTTTCTCAAATTTCCAACACATTGTTGGATTAACACTCTCATACACCCTCACCCAACAAATGACAACATGAAATATGTGATTTTTAACACTTTGTGCCCAGAAAACTTGAACTTATTCCAAGCCCTAGGTTTTTGAGAAAACAATTGAAAAAGAAGAAGAAGAAGAAGAAGAAGAAGAAGAAGAAGATGTAAGGAATAAGCAAAATTTACCTGATTGTTGTACTTAGAAGTGAAGATTGGAAGGTTGGGAAAACTCAAATAGTCCGTCTTTCTTGGGTCTCAATGGATTTACAGTTGTTAGGTGATATGAACCGTCAAAACCCCTTTCAAGCCTCAGGTGTCGCATCTGCGACACCCAGTTCGCAAATGCGACCCCCTCTCCAGAACTGCCTAGTTCGCAAATGAGAACTCCAATACAAAACAAAATTATAATAAAATACGTCTTGTACTAAGTATATAAATAAATAAAATAGAATAATAAATTAATAACAATAATAGTAATGATAATAGTAATAAAATAATAATATAGTAATAATAAAATATTTCTTGTACTAAACAATTCAAAATTTTGAACGACTAATTAATTTGAGAAATAATGGGTTGCTACCACGAAGCGCCACGTTTAACGACATGTCACGACATAAATTAATTTTACCATTTGTCTCGTCGCTTGAGAAATGGAAAATTGGCCACCTAATTTGGAATCAAGCTTATGACCACGAACGGTGAGAATTATATGTTGATGATCAAGACGAACTCTAACTTCTCCACTTTGCACTTCTCGGTTTCATGTGAGAAATGTTATTTTCCCTATTATTCCTTTAAAATTGTAAATGGTGTGACTTTTTCTCCTCTTCCTCGTAATCGCTTTTGAATCGTGTAGTTCAATTTCAATATCACCACACAGGTTCGATGTTGAGAAATTCTTGGAATGTGACATCGTAATCTTTTAATAACTCCAACCATTACCTCTGTCTCAAATTGAGATCCTTTTGCTCTAACAAGTACTGGAGACCGCGATATGTGTAAACCTCACACGGCACACCATAGTGATAGCACCTCCAATTCTTTAATGCATGAACAGTTACTGTCAAACTTTCAAAATTCAATTCTTCCCGAAATTTATAATGTCCTTTATTTTTTCCCGGACTAGAATCTATTTCAACCATATTTTCAATTACGCCGGTTGACTCTAAGTCCTCATTTTCTTGGTATCACAAATACTCGTGGAGCCGGTTGGCGAATGTTCAATCTTGAATTTCCCAAGTAAAAACTCACATTTCCCTCGGAGTGGACTCTCTTTGACCTACTTTCACATTTTCAAATGATGGATATAATGAGCCTCAATCGGCGATTTCTAAGCGATTATCCAATATTTTTTCAACAGGTGAATAGTCTTCCCTCTTCATTATTGTTTCCCAAAAACAAAGGAATTTTCCTTCAGTTGGGTGCAGTAGGGAGATCAGCCGTTGAGATAACTACTTGGGAGTCCGAGACGAAATACGGAGTAGTTAACTCCAAAATTATTTACCAAACCAAGTAATTTTCTATGTCCGTTCGAGGACGAACGCTTGTTTAAGAGGGGGAGATTGTGATGACCCAAAGGGTAATCTTATGGATTAAGACTCCATTCCAAGCTCATTAGCCTTTAAAAAAGACTAATTTTAATTACCTTGATTTGTGTGCACAGTCCGGGGCGTGAATCCTGAAAGCTTTTATGTGAAAATACGAGAAATAGAAATTTCGAGAGTTAAAATTTGATTTTAGTTGACTTTGGTCAACATTTTGAGTAAACAGACCCGGATCTGTGTTCCGACGATCCCGGGTAGTCCTCAGTAAAATATGGGACTCGGGCGTATGCCCGAAATTGAATTCCGAGGTCCCTAGCCTTAGAAAATAATTTTTGAAGAAAATTGGCGTGCTGGTTTTTAAAGGAAATAAAGAAATGAATCAATGTTTGAACTCGTTGGTATCGGGCCCGTATCTTGGTTCTAGATCCTAGTACAAGTTTGTTATGATATTTAAGTCCTATCTGTGAAATTTGGTGAGAATCGGAATTTATTTGACGTGATTTGTACGTCCGGTTGAAAAGTCGGAAAATTTAAGTGTTCTTGATAAAATCATGATTTTTGAGGTTAAATTCATAATTTTTGATGTTATTTTGATGATTTGATCACACGAGCAAGTCCGTATGATGTTTTTAGACTTGCGTGCATGTTTGGTTTGGAGCCTCGAGGGCTTGGGTGAGTTTCGGATAGGTTTAGGCTATGTTGTGTTTGTTTTTTATGCTTCATCGTCCTTTCTTCAAGCATAAATGATACCACACTAAGCAAATGAGCTCCAAATTCAATTTTTTAACCATTAGATCCGTATCAAAATTACGGAGCCATAGGAAAAATAATCATCGAATTTGGACATCGTATGAGGAAGTTATGCCATTTTAGTGTGGGAAAACAATTGTTGGTGCCAGATGTCGTAAATGCGAACTCCGGATCGCAAATGCGACATCTGCAGCCTATTAAATGGGGTTTTTGACGGGATTTTCACCCATTTTTCAACTCTCTCAAACCGTAAACCTCCATAGACGATTTTTCAAAGACCCAAACTTCTCCAGATCATTGGTAACTGATCTTTAACTAATTCCTTTCATTCCTTAACAACTTTTAACAAGATTTCAACTTAGAATCCAGAGTTTTCATGGTAAAAACTGAGATTTTTGGGTAGAACTTAGAAAATTCAAATTTGGGGATTTAGACCTCGAATTGAGGTCGGATTCCAAAACCAATTGCATATCCGGGCTCGGGGGAAAATGGGTAAATGAGTTTTGGTCCGAACCTCGAGTTTAGACCAAACGGACTCGAAGTCGATTTTTGTAGTTTGATAAGAAAACATAGGAAATCCATAGGTTTTTCAATGAAGTTGATTCATTTAGGCTATGATTGATAACATTGAACCAATTGTGATTAGATTCGAGCGGATTAGAAGCAAATTCTAAAGGAAAAGCAGTGCTAGAACAGGGAATTTCTTGTGAGATCGAGGTAAGTGCTTGGTTTAACCTTGACTTGAGGGAATAGGAATCCCCAACCTGATTGATATGTGAAATTTATTGTGTGTAGTGTATAGGTGAGGTGACGAGTACCTATGCACTACCAAAATATCTGCTTAACATGATCCCTTCCCCGTTTTCAATTATTTGTTTCCTGGCTTAATTGTTTTGTGATCATTGATGTTTACATGACTATTTGGATTCGTTAAATTATCGTTAAGTATTGTTTCAAGTGTGTTGAAAGTTGGTTGTTCTTTTGATTCGGTTATGGTATATAAAGATTGAGCTGGATGACAGCGTTACGGTATTTACATATATTTTGGTTGATTTCATTTTGAAATGATATTGGATAAATCTTATGAGATTTACTGTTTTCTGTTTACAATTGTTGAGACAAGAGTGTTGGGAAAGGCTTGGCCTGAATTGTGAAAGTTTTCATAAATAAATAATTGATATGATATGTCTGGTTGGAGCGGGTTGCACGCCGCAACAAGGTGTAATAAGGATGGACATGTGATATGGGGTTGCACGCTACAACATGTGTAATAAGGGTGGAATATAGGGCGGTGTAATAAGGTGGGACAGATGGGAGCGGGTTGCACGCCGCAACAAGGAGCAATAAAGGAGGACACCTATGTTTTTACTGATTTTCCAAGAAAAAACAAAGATTTGAAAAAATTATTGTTTTACTTTACCATTTTACGTATTTTACACTTACGTTTATTTTAAAAGTCAAAACTTTGGAAATTTATGTGAAATTTTGGTTATAGTTGAGGCCTGGAAAGAGGCAACTAAATTATGTCATTTATTGTTTAGATTTGTATGTTTTTCTTGTTTTGTTATATATATACTATTACAGGTTAAGTTATATTGTCCCGTCTTAGCCTCGTCACTACTTCGTCGAGGTTAGGCTCGGCACTTACTCAGTACATGGGGTCGGTTGTACTGATACTACACTCTGCACTCTTTGTGCAGTTCCAGGTACCGGTCATAGTTAGGAGATTTTAGTAGATGTCCTCATCATTCGGAGACTCGAGGTAGATCTGCTGGCGTCCGCAGATTCTTGGAGTTTTCTCTTATTTTTAGACACTGTTTTATTTCATTCAAAACAGATACATAATTCTTTCAGCCCATTATTTGTAGTATTCTTAGTAGTTTGTGAATTGTGACACCAGAGCCTGGGGTAATTTTATGGTTATATATTTTTTTCGTGGTTCGGTTTAATTATTCATTATTAATATTCATGAAGTTAGTCGTTGAAAGTTATTAGATTTGGTCTATTTCAAATTATCTTATTGTGTTTAAGTAATTATTCAAAGGAAAAAGGTTAATCAAGTTCTAACATTGGCTTGCCTAGCAAGTGTGGTGTTAGGCGTCATCACAAACCCTAAGATTGGGAATTTGGATCGTGACACTACACATCTTAATGAAATAGAAGAACTCCTTTGGGAATCTATATAAGAGTCAAGTCCCTTCAAACGCATAGAGCATGCCAATCTTTCAGCGGGCTCTACTCACTATCATTTTTTTTCCTTACGATGTCATAAGCTTGAGTTCATTTTCACAATTTGCAGGTTCACTCCTTTGAACTAGGAGAATTTATTTATTATTTTTCCATGTAAAACTTCTTGATTTCTCTTTTGTCTTGTTTGAATTTTCCTTTTCATTACTGTTTGCGGGAAGCCTCTTTGGTGGAATTTGCTAACTTTTGCATGCTGCATTTATCTTTGAAATTTGGAAAGGAATTTAATCCCTTCCTATTTCTTGTATTTCTTTTGTTCTCTCTTTGTTGCCATTTCTTTTCATGTTCAAATGAGGAAACAACAGTTATTATTTGAGGCGAATATTTTACCTTGGTCTCTGCAAAGATTTTGCGATGTCTCATGTAAAAGATTTTACAACGTCCGAGACAAAGATCATTATATTATTTAAGTCGAAGACTATACATTGCCTGATATATGTGAAGACAATTACACCGTATAACTCAAGACTTTACTTTGTCCCATGCGAAAATCATCACACTGTTTAAGTTGAAGACTTTACTTCATCCGAGGCAAAGATAATTACATCGTCTGAGCCAAGATTTTACTTTGTCTGAAGTAAAGATCATTACATCGTCAAAAATTTGATTTTATCTTGTTTGAAGATTTAACTTTATTTTATCTGAGGCATAAATCATTTCACCGTCTAAGTCAAAGATTTTACTTTATCTTAGGCAAAGTTCATTACACTATCTAAGCCAAAGCGAAGACCATTACACCATATGAGCTAAAGACTTCATTTTATTTGAAAACTTGGCTTTCTTTATTTATGGCAAAGACCATTACATCATCTAAGCCAAAGAATTTACTTTTATTTGAGGCAAAGACTATTACATCGTCCGAGCTAAAGATTTATTTTATTTGAAGCGAACACCATTACACCGTATGAGGTAAAGACTTCATTTTATTTGAGAATTTGACTAACTTCATATGTGGCAAAGACCATTACGTCTGAGGCAAAAATTTACTTTGTCTGAGATGAATACTATTACACCGTCAGAGCGAAAGACTTTTCTTTATACGAGACAATGCCTATTACACCAGCTAAGCTGAGGACTATATTTTACAAAGGCGAAGACAACCATCTAAGCTAAAGACTTTGCTTTGTCTGAAGCTAAGACCATTACACCATCTAAGATGAAGATTATATTTTGTCCAAAGTGAAGATAACTATCTAAGCTGAATACTTTACTTTGTCCGAAGCTAAAACCATTACACCGTCTAAGCTGAAGACTATAATTTGCAAAGGCGAAGACAACCATCAAAGTTGAAAATTTTACTTTGTCCAAGTCTAATACCATTCCACAGTCTAAGTTGAAGACTATATTTTATCAGACGAATAGCGACGAAGATCAATATAGAGCCTAACTTGTAGATTTTACTTTACTGCCAAAATATTTGACCTTTTGGTGCATGAAAACTCGTCCTTAGCATGAAGAGATTGTATGAAGCATGACTTTTGTTTTCAAAAAGCTGACCACCAAGAATATCTCTTCAACTTCAATCTTCACGGTAATTTTATGATCTCCTTTATATATATATATATATATATATATATATATATATATATATATATCTTTGGAGGTGGAAGAAGAAATCAATTTCAAAGATACTACTTTAGTAAAGATAACCCCACAGTCAAAGAACATTTTTCTGCAACATAAATCAAGTCATGAAATCCAACATTTTAAATACTTCCAGTTGAAGAGTTGAAGATATATTAAAAGTTTCCTTCAAATAATTCAAGATATAAATATTTAAAGATAGTGAAAACTATGTCAAAGGCTTTTACTATACACTTGGAGATATATTGAAACTTCCAACTAAAGAATTGAAGGCTATATCAATTTGAAGACTTCAAGACTATTATGAGGGCTTCTTGTTGGCTTTCAATTGAAGGTTTGGTGCTTGGAAGAATTAAACTTACAAATTTCAAATTGAAGACATTGCAGACTTGAAGGCTTCTACTTGAAGACTTGACAGATGTGAAGATTTCGACTTGAAGACTTGGTCGATTTAAAGACTTTGACTTGATGGTTCAACTTGATGGTTAAAGTATAAGAGTTAAACTTGAAGATGTAGTCACTTTAAAGAATTCAACTTGAAGATGTGGCAAACTTGGATAGTTGAAGACTTAGTGGACTAGAAGAATTTAACTCAACTTATGATTTAGCATGCTAGAGACTTCAAATCAATGATATGGAAAATAGGAAGAATTCAACTTGGAAACTTAGCAAACTTGAAGAATTCAGACACGACGGTCTGAAAACTTTGCAGCTTGCTAAAGACTATAATTGTCTCGAAGATACCAATCTTGGTGAAGCGGATCAAGTCATTCTGCAGTTTATAACAAGTGAGCTTTTTTTTAATACTTTATGAATTTGATGACTTGGCGAACTTGAATACTGCAACTTTAAGACCTAGTGAGCTTGAATACTTTAAATTGATGATGTACTAGAATTGACAAAATCAACTTGACTTAGAATTGGAGCCTTCAACTTGAATATTTAGCCTCTTATTAAAGTAACTACAATCATTCCGTCAAAGACCTCACTTTGACATGGAAGGCTTTCCCCCACTGAGCCATCAAGATAAGGCATAGAATTCAACGAAAGAATACATGTACGCCTACTTTTCAAGTGTCAATCAAGTGAATTATATTTATTATGCCTCATTTGAATAATGCCTTGGGTAATATGTATTTTTGAACTCATATGACTGATCTTAGAATGAAACTCTAGGTTGCCTACGTACCTCGGTGAAGAGGATCAAGTCATTCCATAGTTCGTAATGGATGAGTCTTTTTTTTTAATAATATCCTAACTTTTGCCTAGGCTGCCTCTTTCAAGGTTTTCAACCCAGCGGACTCTTTTTTTGGGGCCGTGCACAGTTTATACTCTTGCGGGCTAGGAGTAACATGCATTTTATGCTCTTGCATTGAGGAGCGTATTTGTTTTCTTCAAGGATAGTATCACTTCATGAATTTCTCATTGATGGGGCCAATCCGCAAACCTTCTGAGTCAACTATCTTGTAAGCGCCACTTAAGTATACCTCTTGTACAACATACGGTCCATCCCACTTAGCAAAGAATTTTCCTCTAGATCGATGAGAGGTAATAATAGGACTTTTGACCACAAGAACTTGGTCATCCACTTGGAAATATCTAAGGCGCACCTTTTTGTTAAAAGATCGAGACAGGCGAGCTCGATAACATTCAAGGCTTTTTTGAGCTTCTAGCCTCTTTTCATCAAGAGCTTCCAAATCTTCAAGGCGTAACCAAGCATTTTCTTCATCTGTGAGTCCTTCTTGAATGGCAAGCCACAACGAAGGGATTTGACGCTCAAGTGGAAGGACTACTTCAACTCCATAAACAAGTGAATTACGAGTCATTTGCGTTGGTGTGCGATATGTGGTATTGTATGCCCAAAGAGCTTCTTCCATTCTCTCATACCAATCTCTCTTAGACTTAGAGACAACCTTTTTCAACAAGTTGCAGAGCGTCTTGTTAAAAGTTTCAGCAAGTCCTGGCAGCAACATAATACATGGAGGAATTGTTTTTCTTGAATCCAAAAAGATCACATATTTTATTCATCAAATTGTTATCAAATGACTTACCATTTTTCATCAATATATATATGAGGAATGCCAAAGCGATAGATAATATTGACTCAGATGAAGTTAGACACATTTTCCTTCTTCACTTCTGTAAGAGAAACAACTTCAGCCCACTTCGAAAAGTAATCAGTTGCACACCAGAAGACTTTGGCAATGGACCAACAACATCCAAACCCCAAGTGTCAAATGGCCAAGAAGCAACAGTTGGGTGTAATACTTCAAGTGGTTGATGTATGAAGTTAGCATGGAATTGGGAAGCTTTACACCTTCGAGTGTAATCTAAACAATCTTTCACCATGGTTAGCCAATAATACCCCCATTATTCTTATGTGGAAATAAAGTTTTGGCCCAGATTAATGTGCACCGCATACTCTAGAATGTGCTTCTTGTAGGGCTTGGAGGGATTCATCAATCCCCAAACAACGTAATAGCACTCCATTATATGACCGTCTGAAGAGTGTATTCTTGTAATAAATAAAACGAGGGGCTCTCCTTCGGTTTTTTGTCTTCCTTCGGGGATTTTCTGGCAATATTCCATAACTTGGGTTTCAATCAAGGCAACCAGTTCAGGTCTAAAACGACGTTGTGGTTGCTTCGCAGTACGAGTACCTCATTTGACAGCAGGATAATGAACAGCCACCTTGGGTTCTAAACCTATCATTTCTTTGTAGCTCCAAGCAAATACGTCTTTGAACTCTTTAAGTAGCTTAATATATTTGCTACTTGATGATAAAGCACTTTTCAATATCGTGGCCAATCAATCGATGGTACTTGTAATAATTTGGATCATTAGTCCTTCCAGCTTCGTCTGGCCGCTTCATTTCAGGTAACTCAATGAGTTTCAACTCAAGGAGTTCTTAAAAAATTGTTGGAACGTCAGAGTCCAAGTGGATATTCTTTTGCTTGAATTTCCTTTAGAGTTAACTTTCGGCCAGCTTAATCCTGTAGGGACGTTGTCTTCATACTTTTCTTCTTACTCACTTTTGTAGTGACCTTTAATGGCGAGGCATTAACATTCATTGATTCCTTTCTCTTAGACTTCGGCACAAACTTGCCCCCTTTCTTTATTTCTTTTTTATCCTTCACTTTACGAGGTTCATAAACAACTGGTCCTTGATTTCCACTTGAAGACATTCTTAACTCCATATCATGAGCACGTGTAGCCAATTCTTCAAAAGACTTAGGCTTTATACCCTGTAGGATATAGCGGAGTCCCTAGTGCATTCCTTGGATACCCATTTATATAACAGAAGCTTCACTAAGTCTGTATTTGCAGTTGAGGCTTTCATTCCTCTATCGATTGATGAAATTAATGACTAGTTCATCTTTCTATTGACGCGTGATTGTGAGTTCAACCATACATACAGTGCGTCTTGTGATATAGAAGCAATTGAGAAATTCATGTTCAAGTTTCTCCCAACTATCGTTCAAACCAGCCTCGAGATCAATGTACCAATCAAAAGCATTTCCTTTAAGGAATGGACAAATTGCTTGACAAGATAATCTCCATAGGTTCAAACATTATTACAAGTTTCAACAAAGTGTGCAATGTGTTGCTTTGGATTTCCTTTTCCACCAAATTGTCGAAATTTTGGGGTTGATAACCTGCAGGCATCTTTAAACTATAAATTCTCGCATTGTATGGCTTTGCATATGCAAGAGAAGACTTGGAAGCAACAACATACTTATATTTGATGGTTCGCATGATTAAGTCTCTCAATTGATCAATGGGAATAACCCCATCAGATAAGAGTCGTTATCTGACTTGCAGATGAGTCTCCTTTATCTTGCACCAAAGGGAGCTTTCCAGGAGCATGACTTGAACTCCCTCCATCATGCTTTCAACTCTATGTGCCAGCTTGAAAATTTGATTATCTTGATCTTGCATATGCTTCGTTAACCCTTCAATTACCTTTGTTAAATTTGCGAGTTGTTCTTCAACAGTTGAAATGTTAGTCATCATTGCTTGGATAACCGTCGCGGATGGTGGAGAAAAGCATGGATTTTCTCTTACACCATACTTTGAGTAGAACAACTCGAGTGGAGTGCTTGGAGCAGATCCAATGATCAAAGACATCATCATCATCTTGTGTGATGAGATTCCTAGATCTAGATGGGCTAAGTAGAGCCAATATCTTCTCAACGATTCCAGCAATGTTCGCTCCTTCTTCCAATTTAGTTGGAAATGATCTTTCCCCCTTTGAGGATCGAAAATCAAAGATAGGAACTGATGCACGCGGAATTTGAAATGCTTGTTATCCCAGCAAGTTTGCCTTGTTCCTAGTGACAGGTCCTACGTTTTTCATAGTAGGATCCAACAAGTTTTCCACATCAGATGAAAACTTGGAATCCTTAGCCTTAGCAGTAGTGATTGTTGAACCAAGTCACTGCATAGTTTTGAAGATTGACAAATGCCTACCCAGTTGAACCAGGTCCATCAGGGCAAACATACTTAAACAGACCCATTGGCACAAGAACTGTCTATGTACAGGAGATAAACATGATTGTGAATTATCCATGAGATAAGAGGTTGTCTCCTAAAGTGAAAAGGTTGCAAATTGATAAGAGGTTAGAGTTCGAATTCAGCAAGGACAGAAACAATCGAGGAAGTTGAGATAAATACAAACTCTTCCACCAAGGAAGAGTTGCATTAGAACTAAACAAGAACATCTCAACGACTGACTCTATAAAGTGTTGAAGCATTCCTACTGAAGAATTGATCGCACAAAGACAGAAGTGAAACAAGAACTGAAAGCAAAATTACCAAAGCAATTTTGCAAGAAGAATCCTTGTGCGACACAAAGCTATTTCCCAGCTAGAAGAACCAGTTCCATCTGTTTGTCTTGTGAGTCTAGTTGGTTGTAGTAGGTGATTTAAAATTGTAACTTTCAGCTTTATTAGAAGCAATTGTAATAGGTACACACTATTCAAGTTAGAGTTAACTTGAAGCTTGTCGCAATTAGCTAGAGGCTAGTTTGCTACAAAGGGATTAGAGTTAGTCCTTAGGTTTACAAAAGAGTTTATTTTGTAAATGCTATTTGGCTCAGAGTTATAGTGAAGAGTTTGGGAAAATCCTACTGAGTAGTAGGTCGTGGTTTTTCACCTTTTGAGCCAGGTATTTTCCACGTAAAAATCTATGTATTCTTTACTTTACTGCATTTATTATTCTGCAACAGTAGAAGTTGGAACACCAAGAAGAACCAGGTTCTTCTATTGAGACAGCACTCGAAAATTGGATACCACACAAATTACCCCCCCCCCCCTGTGTGGTATTGACGTGTAAACATTAGTTATTTTGAGGTTGATCTTCTTAGGAGTCATTTATGTGTTCTTGAATTTTGGTAATTTGAAGAGATGAGAGGTATAGATGGTCCCATTGGGCGTGCAAGAAATTTGTAACAACAAATTTTTGCGTTGAGAAAAATAAATAATCAAGACTGGAAAATTGCGTAACAAATGTAGTATTTGAAGATAAGTAATGGGTGTTACAAACTCTATGGTATTCCTCTAATTTTTCAAGAATATAAAGTATCTTAATGAGCTTGACTTTGATTTGATTCAAGTGCTTGTAAAGCTTGGTCTTGAATCTCCTTCTTGAGATTGAATTTGCATTTGATCACGAACAAGTAATTTGATTTTGAACGCCTTGGTATTTGATTTGGCTTCGTTCTTGATCTTGAACTTGAACTTGTAATTTGAGTGCTTGAGTGCTCGAACTTGTAGCTTATAGAGAAATTTGTTGTGTTTGATCCATGAGCTCTCTGCTAGCTTCTTTTATCACTTCTGGTGTCTTCTAGCTATACGAAGACCTCTATTTATAATTTTAGGGAGCTTTGCGATTTAATTGGTCTGTTTGAAACCAATACCATCTAGACACGTGGCACAACTCTATTGGTTGTTGAGTTGACTTAGTAGTATGCCACCCTTTTTTGACATATGTCATGATTTCATTGGCTTATTTATTTGGCTTGGATTGCAACATCATGATTTTATTCGCTCGTTCTTTTGACTTGGATTGCCACGTCACTTGACATGTGGCATGAGCCAGGGCTTTAAGACGGGCTACTAGCTATTTGGACTTTGGGCTAGTAAACTAGGCTCGTCTTTTGGAGTCCAATTAAATGGACCGCTTACCAGCTATGTCCATTTATAAGTAGCTCATTGCAAAAATTGGCCAATTGATAAAATATTACTAATATTAGTCAAATTAGCCAATAGTTATTGTCACACCTCCTTTTTCATCGGTAAGGGTAATAAGGGAGTTTTCCACTTTAAGTGACATTATTCGATTTTGGAATTTATTTTATTCGTTTCAGAGTCGCCACCCGGATTTTTTACGGTGTTCGGGGACACCATTTATTTATTAAAAATACCAAATCGAGGAATTTTGACTCTGTTTAAATTGTCTGCGAACCAGAAATCTGGGTAAGGAATCATGTTAACCCGGGAGAAGGTGTTAGGCATTCCCGAGTTTCGTGGTTCTAGCACGATCGCTTAATGATTAAACTTGGCCTAAATTGTTTAATTACTGCTTTTATACCTATATGCATTTTTATACTTTTTACCGCTTTTATTATTCACTTGTATTTAAAGAGTTATTTTGAGACGGGTCACGTATGCATAAACCCGTGGAAATTGGACGTGTCAAAAATCATGTCACGCTGACGTGTACATAATTCACGACACTTGATTCCTTTTAAGAAAATCGTCAAAATCGCGCGAGCGCGTACCTTGGATTTATTTAAAAATTGAGATCACATCACGCAAACATGTACGTAATCACGATAACAGTTTCAAAACCTGTTCCTAAAGGTATCTCTACGAGTGTTCATTTTAATCTTTATTTCTGTTACGTAAACGTATACACAATTTTAAGAAAATGTATATTTAGTTACTAGAAAAATTATTTTATTCAAAGTTACGTAAACGTATACTTTGATTACTAATGTGTTTAAAAATTCTAAATGTATCATCTATCTAATTAAAGATAGGTCTAAGCATTTTGCTATATTTGAAAAGGTTGTTTTCCTAAGTCATTTGTAGGATTAACTTAAGAGGTCTGCATAAATCAATAGTTTTATACATGGCCACAATGGGTACTGCCAACCATCCCAAATTTATACAGATTATGATAACTAAAGAAGACAATAATAAAGGACATCACATACAATCCATAAATCAAACATCTATTGAACTAAATACAATCCATAAAGCAGGCATCACATATATCTTTACGTATCGTGTCCACATAAGATTTAATTTGAAACTTATTAAATTCAACTAATTTAGAATTTCCTTGATCTGTCATTATCAATACCAAGTAGACTAACATATGGGTTTAAACCAACAGGAATTTGCATTTACTTTCATTCTATTAATACACAAGTTCAATCCACTGGTATTCAAATTCATAGATCCAAATGGATATGAAGTCATTATCTAGTGAGCAAAGATTGGCTTACACGATAATCAATAATTGATGTTGCATTGCAGAAAATTAACTCATATGTTACTAATATTTGACTCATTTTAAACGAGCAATCAACGACACATATAATCAAATCAGACCCACTCAGTAAGCAACTAAACAGTGTTGAAACTGTGACATGGCATCAAAACATGTGATTTTCATTCATCAATTCAATTAGATGGCTTAAAATATGAAACATACCTAGAGATGAATTCACCAACAACAAATAACCCAAACAAATCCTAGAAACAGAAAGCGAAGCTCAGTTACGATCCCAGCAACAACCGGCAGCGAAAATCAGTGAACGGACACCGAGATTTAACTCTATCTTTGAAGCAAAAAATTTGAAATGAAAATAACTTAAAATATTTTTTGTGTCCATTCTTGTTTTGCTACGGATGTTGGTTACAAATCCGTTGTTGTTGTCTATTCTCTAAGGGGGTCTCCTGATTTTTGTCTGGTATGAAGCTCACTTTCTGACGAGCTCGCCGGGCAGCGTCGAAGGTGAGAGACAAAAAAGAGGGTCTCTGGTGGGTGTTGATGATTGTAGAGGAGATAGGGCGTGTGAAGAAGAAAAGGGAGTGAGGTGCTGTTATGTCTCAGGCGAAGGGGGGTGAGACCAGCGGCTGTGAAGAAAGATGGTCGCTGCTCCGGCGGCGACGGATTTGGGAGGATGACTATGAGAGTGGTCGTTTGGGCAGAAGAAGAAGAAAGGGGTCGTTGGTTTAGGTCTAGCGGCGGTCTGTAAAGATGAAGAGGAGAGATATGAGAGCTTGGTCTTCTTTGTGGTGTGTGGCTGATTTCCGGCGAGCTTTGGTGGTGGCCGGCGACAGAGGGGATTCTCAAAAGGGGGAGGGGATTTCTGATCTTTTCTAATTTTTTGGGTCTAGGGGTTCTTCATCTCCTCCAATTTTGATTTGGAGAAGATCAGCAGAGCCAAAAGGGGGCCATCCGTTGTTCTCAGTAAAGGGGAGGATCTTTTCTTATTTCGTTTGTCTAGGTCTAGGTTTAGGTCTAGCAAAATGCTAGTTTTAAAGAGGGGTATTGGATTGGGCCAGGTTAGAAAAAATTTGGGCTATGCAAAATTGGCCCATCCGACTTTTAAGATAACTAGCCCCCATTTTCTTTCAATTTATTTTCAAACGCGTTAATTCAAATTCCTAAATCTAACTTAATTTTGCAAAATTGAGTTACTTACTTTTTCTAACAATTAACTAAAAATGTATATGAAATTACTAAAGTTTTTTTGTTGTTGTAATTGTAATGATATACGATATTTCTAAGGTGCGTGAACAATGCGACTAAATGCAAAACAGATAAAGAAAAACTCCAAAATTCATAAAAACAATAAAAATTATTTTGAATTGTTTTTTTTTTGGGAGTAATTTCCTATGCGGGAAAAAATTAGATGCTCACAGCTGCCCCTCTTTGCTCGAGAACATGAAGATTTTTCGAGCAAAGATAAAGTGAGCAATTTCGAGCAATTTTTGCCCG
The DNA here is from genome assembly GCA_005239495.1 of Nicotiana undulata. Classification (NCBI taxonomy): domain Eukaryota; kingdom Viridiplantae; phylum Streptophyta; class Magnoliopsida; order Solanales; family Solanaceae; genus Nicotiana; species Nicotiana undulata. The sequence continues at coordinate 28,382 of MDKH01125118.1, forward strand.
TTTGGTACTCTGTTTGGAAGCATTTTAAAAAAGTTTGACCGAACCTTGCTTCAGAGGTTGCCTACATATCCTTGGCTATAAAGGAATCATGTCATTGTAGTTCTGGAAGATTTGGTAGCTGGGACTACCAGGAAGCCGTGATTTCACTGTTGTTGTTGTTGCTTAATGCTTGTTGAGCTCCTTATTACACCAAAGTAACAAAACAAAAGACTAACTACGCCTATCGGCTACTAGTTACAAGATTCCTATCTAACGCTTGGTCTTGAGTCTTGGATTTTGCCGACTCTGACCTGGATCTTGATGCTAGTTAGCTGCATGTGCTGGTTTCATCTTATCGTTCCTCGGATCAAGACAGGATATACCGAACGGACGACTTCAATCTCGTCCTAAATAGTCCATGTCTTCCCCGTTTCTGCACTTTGGATTCAACCTTCTCTTTTCTCTTTTTGTTTTTATTATTCTGGATCGAAACTTCTTCTTTTGGTCGTCTCGAGTCCACTGTCCTAAAAATGCAATCTGCGCAAAAAATCAAAAAGGAAACAAACGAAATTTTCTGCCCCAGTTTTTACTAGTAAAATTTCGTGAGTCATTGTAAGGAAATCTACACTACTTTATTATTGAAAGCAGTGAAAAGCCGGGAACAGTACACCCGGAGTTATTGTAGACTAGGGAGTGGATACCCTATGTATAAAAGTAAAATCAACCAGGGGTTGGAGACCCTATGTTGGAAAATCATCAACTAGGGAGTGTATACCCTATGTTGGAAAATAAAATCAACTAGGGATTGGAGACCCTATGTTGGAAAAATCATCAACTAGGGAGTGTATACCCTATGTTGGCATCAACTAAGGAGTGAAGACCATGTGTTGCAAAAATCATCAACTACGGAGTGTATACCCTATGTTGGCATCAACTAGGGAGTGGAGACCCTGTGTTGGAAAAATCATCAACTAGGGAGTGTATACCCTATGTTGGCATCAACTAGGGAGTGTGTACCATATGTTGGAAAATAAAATCAACTAGGGATTGTATACCCTATGTTGGAAAATAAAATCAACTAGGGAGTGTATACCCTATGTTGGCATCAACTAGGGAGTGGAGACCCTATGTTGGAAAATCATCAACTAGGGAGTGTATATACCTATGTTGGAAAATAAAATCAACTAGGGATTGTATACCATATGTTGGAAAAATCATCAACTAGGGAGTGTATACCATATGTTGGAAAATAAAATCAAATAGGGATTGTATACCCTATGTTGGAAAACTCATCAACTAGGGAGTGTATACCCTACATGGGAGTGTATACCCTATGTTGGAGAATCATTAACTAGGGAGTGTATACCCTATGTTGGCATCAACTAGGGAGTGTATACCCTATGTTGGAAAATAAAATAAACTAGGGATTGTATACCCTATGTTGGAAAAATCATCAACTAGGGAGTGTATACCCTATGTTGGAAAATAAAATAAACTAGGGATTGTATACCCTATGTTGGAAAAATCATCAACTAGGGAGTGTATACCCTACGTGGGAGTGTATACCCTATGTTGGAAAATCATCAACTAGGGAGTGTATACCCTATGTTGGCATCAGCTAGGGAGTGTATACCTTATGTTGGAAAATAAAATCAACTAGGGATTGTATACCCTATGTTGGAAAAATCATCAACTAGGGAGTGTATACCCTATGTTCGAAAAATCATCAACTAGGGAGTGTATACCCTATGTTGGCATCAACTAGGGAGTGGAGACCCTATGTTGGAAAATAAAATCAACTAGGGATTGTATACCCTATATTGGAAAATAAAATCAACTATGGATTGTATACCCTATGTTGGAAAATAAAATCAACTATGGATTGTATACCCTATGTTGGAAAAGGTGTAGTTGGGGAATGGAGCCCCTATACTACTTTAGGTTTGAATCATTTTCAACTTCGGTTCTTCTTTTTCTTTCCTTTTTCTCTTTTTCCTTTTTTTTTTATGCATGCGAGAAAAGATTTTCGGAGGAAACTTCCCTTTCTTTGGAGTCAATGTTGCAGAGCCCCTTCTAGCCCTTGCGCAATTTCTTTTGGTTGCACCTGCCTTTTGTGCGGTTGCTTTCGAGTTGCACATGTTTCCTATTTTCAAACAAAGAACAATTTATTAGTTTGAAACTGTGGTTGGTTTTGCGTACTTGATTATTTCAACTGCTTGATCTCGACCCCTTTGACGAAGATCGCAACCGCTTGCTCATTTGTTGGGGATCGGGTCTCATTTATAAATCCGGGGACCCTGGCTTTCCATATATTTATCATGGTGACCGATCACGTGGGACCCAACATTTCAACTTTATTCTGCCTTTGTAGGCCTTTCCCTTGTTTTCTTTTTGGGTTTCCGGAGTATCGGTAAACCTCAGGCTCATAAGATTTTGCTACGACTAGTCATATGGACTTAAGCGTTCCAACTTTTCTTTGCTTTCATTCGCCTTTCATTTCTACTTCGAAGCATTTGGGAAAACTCAGGTTTTTCAAACTTCCGCCGAGGGGGTTAGCCACGTGGGACTTAACCTTTTAATTTCATCTGCCTTTATAGGCGCTTTGGTTTGATTTTTCGTTTCAAGGGTTTTGAGCTTGAAACATCGGCTGCTAAGGCCAGTCGAGATCGACTTGATGCCCTTGACGAGGTTGGGTGTCCTTTTCATATTAGTCCGTGTCAAATGAGAACCCTGTAAATCAGTTTTTCCATCCTTTCTTTGCCTTAGTTTTGGAAACCGAGTTAGATCGAAAGGGATTTAGAAGAAAACTAAATGACAGAACGAACAATGAATTTAAACGAGAGGTATACCTTTCGGGGAAAGGGAGGAAGGACTTATCTGGAGTACAATGCGGACTTCAATGAACATGACATGCCTTTTGGACTGGATGCCTGATTTGTGTAAGCGGTCCAACTCTCAGAAATTCATCACGACTAATACCCCGAGATTGAGAAACCTTGCCCCAGACCGTGTCCATATCAGTGGCCCATTATTCTTTTCGGTCAGTGGCGCCCTTTGCGGGTTTTCACCGGCTGACCTCTCTCATTTCTCTTCTCAACATCGCCTTGTAGCGCTCTTTGCGAGTTTTCACTAACAAGACTCTCTCATTATCAATTTCTCTGCTTACCGTCGCCTCACGGTGCCCGTGTGGGTTTCCACCGATAAGACTCTCTCATTTTATTTCTCTCATTTGCTGGCATCAGATCCAAATAATTGTATCCCCAATTTTGGACATATTTACCGATTGATTAGAAGGACTTGAACATGATTTGGGGTAAAAAGAATTTGTTGTTGAATTACTACTTTGGAACCTTTCAGGAGAAAACATCGCTGAACATATCATAGCTTCTGCCCCAGTTTCACTTTTGGGGAAATTTGGCTTTTTATTTTGGTGTGACTGAACCCCAGGGAGAGGCTGCCTACGTATCCTTTCGGAATCAAGTCAAACGTAGTTCAGGGAACTTTTGTTTTTGTTTTTGATTTTTCTCATGTTTTTCCTCTGTTTTGTTTTGTTTTGTTTTCTCTTTTCTTTTTCTTTTTTTTTCTTTTTTTTATTTCATCATTTTTTGTTTCTTTTTCATTTTTCAACATTTTTTTTTGTTTTTCAATAACACTTTCGGGTTCCAAAGCGGGTAATCAAAGAAGAGTAACCGCAAGGGTTAATGGTGTTTGGGTAGCGAGCATGTCATGTTATTGAAATCTGCATTTAAACATAACTAAAAGTAGAGTAAGGAAAGAGACATTCTTGGAAAATAAAATATTAATTCCATTTGATTTTATTTTTTTTTTGAATTTTTTTGATTTTTTTTTTTTTGAAGTTTAAAGATAGAAGGGTTTACATCGGAAAGTAAGACAATAAAGTAAAACATCCGGATCACACCCTGAGATAATCCGATTGCAGAAAGGATAGCAAGACTGGCTACCGAGACTCCCATCTGATGGGGGAACTTTCAGGCTTGGCGACCGTTTTTTGGCTTTTCTTCTGTCTCGGCAATGGCCTTTAGTGCCGGATCAAATTCTTCATCTTCACAAATCATTCCGACTACCGACCCAGTGTGAGCAGGCAGGGGATTGTTCATCATATTAGGGTCATCTTCATCCCTAAGCATTATTGCATGGACCTCGATGAGATCTTCCACTGCTCTTTTAAGAGTCCAACAATCTTCAGTGTCATGCCCCACTACTCCAGAGTAGTATTCACATCTAGCATCAGCCCGGTGCGAGGGGGACTCAGGGTTCGGCCGATTTGAGGCCACTGGCTGCAGCAGACTTGTCCTGACCAACTTTTGGAACAAGCTAGAGTATGATTCACCAATAGGGGTGAACTGATTCTTTTGGAAAGGCTCTCTTGGGCGAGGATTGTATTGGGGAACATCTGGATGGGGATTATATGGGGCTTGGTAAGGATGGACATTTCTGGGAAGTGGAGCTCGGTTTTGGTATAATTTTGTGGCCGTGTGTAAGGTTGTGTGTTCATCACCGCATAGGGAGGCGGTGCCACGGCATAAGCAGCATCTTGATAGGAATAATAATGTTGTGGGACCTTAGGAAGCATATATGATTGGTTGAATGCCCTGCAGGCCCCCTTCGAGCTCGAAGCCATCATGGCTCCCTCTTCTATCTCGTTTCTGTTCATCGAACCCCTCCGAACCATTCTGAACGGCCTGTGATATGGCCTTAAAAGCAAATTGACTCAAGATTCGGCCCGTTTTCATACCATTTTCGACCATCTCCCCAATTTTGATAGCTTCAGCGAACGGTCTACCCATAGCAGACATCATGTTCTGGAAGTAGTCCGCCTCCTGGGCCTGTAGGAAGACTGCAACAATTTCTGCTTCGTCCATTGGAGGCTTTACCCGGGCGGCTTGCTCACGCCATTTGACAGCATATTCGCGGAAGCTTTTCGTAGTTTTCCTTTTCAAATTGGACAAAGAGTTCCTGTCAGGAGCGATGTCTACATTATACTGGAACTGACGGACAAAGTCTTGGGCCAAATCATCCCACACATGCCAATGGGTAATTTCTTGATCCGTATACCATTCAGAAGCGATCACGGTGAGGCTTTCTCCAAAGTAGGCCATTAGCAACTCTTCCTTTCCACCAGCACCTCTCAGCTGGTTACAATATCGCTTCAAGTGAGCAATCGGATCTCTGTGCCCGTCATATTTTTCAAACTTTGGATTCTTGAAGCCAACTGGCAGGTGAACATGCGGAAACATGCATAAATCGAAGTAGGAGAGACTCTTCTGACCACTCAAACCCTGTATGTTCTTTAAGCTTTGCTATAGGCTTCTCATCTTCCGAGCCATTTCTTCCTGCTCGGGGTTTCTCATTGTTCTTTCCTGACCCATGGGAGACTCATATTGCGGGTGCTGAGGGTAAGAGTTTGGCTTGGGCACTGTTGGATGTGCCGTAATGAAGACTGGTGGTTCAGCGAATATTGTTGGTTGTGCCCTTGAATCTGGCGCCTGGGGGTGATCCACAGAAGGCATTCCGGGGCCATTAGGCGGCATTAGTGGGTGACCACATGGGAAGAGTGAGTTGGGCACAAGGATGTTGGAAAGCCCGTCTGAACTGGGACTCGACTGAGGAAAACCAGGGATTACACTTGGCGGTTCACTACTGTTAGACCAGGCATCCCACATTTCCAGCATGCGGCGACGCAACATTCTATTTTCTTTAGCAGTTGCTGATTTCGACTGCGGAATAGCCGATGACGGGCTATCCTCAGGATCAATAATTGGCAGATTACTTGCGGAGGCCATTTCTACCTTTGGGTCTTGTAAAGGATAGGAAACCGGACTACCAACAAAACCAACCACCAAAACCTGGCTAATTTGCACAACAAACAACCTTGTTAGTTTCGAGCATTTAACATATAGGAAATCGCATGTTGGAATGCAATGCACCTAACAGTTAAACGCTTCTACAATGTGTTTGCACGGTTGCGTGTTTCATTCGGCCTTTAAATGTCCCTTTCCAATTTTATCTCTCCCTTTTGTTTTTGAAATTTCCATCTCGATTTCTTTTCCTTTCTCTTTTTGTTATTTTCGCTCTTTATTTTTCTTAGTTATTTTGTCACCCTTTTTTTTGTTCTTTTTTTTTTCACTTTCTTTTTTGTTGTTTTGCGCTCTTTTATTTTTCACTCTTTTCTTTATTTTTCACTCAATTTTCTTTCTCTCCTTCCTTTTTCTTATTTATTTTTTCACTCAATTTGTCTGTGGCTATGATCGAATCTGATGGGGATTGCCTATGTATCATGACGCCGCATGAATCAGATCATGCGTAGTTCGGGATGATTGAGAATGAAGTAAGTAAAGCTAACTCTTTTTTTTTGAATTTCGTTTATTTTAATTTATTTTTGAATTTTTGAAAGATAGGCTTTAAAAAAGAATGAAAATATTTTTTGCTTTATTGTTTTTGATGTTTTGATTGAAATGTTTGAAAGAAAGACCTCTAAAAAGCAAGAAAATATTTTTTTGGATTTTGATTTGATTTTTTCTTCTTTTTTTTTTTGAACTTTTGGGGAAATTATTTCAAGATAAAGGAAACTTGTATTTTTGGATTTTGATTTTCGATTGCTGATTTTTGTTTTTGAAATTTTTGAGAGGAAGACTTCTTAAAGAAAGAAAATATTTTTGGATTTTTGCGTTTTAATTTTTTTTTTGGTTTATGGGCAAAAGACTTCTAAAAAGGTGGATTTTTTAAATGAAAGACCTCTAAGAATTTCTTTTTTTGTTTTGAAATTTGGGAATTTTAAAAGTAAGAAGAAAATATTTTTGTTGAATTTCAATCGTTTTGTCGTCTTTTTTTTTAATTTTAAGAATAAAGGAAATATTTTTGGATTTTGAATGTGCCTCTACATTTTCAAGAGAGGGATTTTTAAAGAAAGACAAAGATTTTGTTTTTTTTTTATTTTTGTTTTCTAGTTTTTTTTTTTTTTGGAAAAATATTTCTGAAGGATATGTTTGATTCTGAGGATTGATTGATTTTTATTTACTTTTTTAAATTTATTTTAATTTTTAACATATGAAATACTTTGGAAAGAAGAATGGTATTCTTTTTTTATTTTGGTTTAAAATCCTTTTCTTTTTTCTTATTTGTTTGGAATTTTCTAAGGAGGGATTTAAAGGAAAATATTTTTGGATCTTTTTAAAATTGGGGTCTCAAAGAAAGACGTTTCTTTAGATGGAAGAAGGAAAATATTTTTGAGATTTTTTTGTAAAAATATATTTTTGGGTTCTAAAACTTTTATTTTTTCTTTTTATCTTTTATTTGTTTGGAATTTCCTAAGAAAATACTCTTAAAGAAGGAAAAAATAATTTTTTTGATTGATTATTTTACCCCCTTTTTTTTAATGAAAAACTTCAAAATGAAGGAATTAAAGAAAATATTTTTTTTGGATTTTTTAAAAATTGGAGTCGGGACCGATGAGGTTTGCCTACGTATCTCACATCCGGTGAGAATCATACGTGCGTAGTTCGGCCAATTTTGACATAACTAAAAAAATGATTTTGAGTTATTTTGAAATTCTTTTCTCCTCATTTTGCAAAAATATTTAGCAGAGTTTCGGGGTATTTTCAAATATCAAGGTTTTTCAAAACTGGTAAATTTCTATCCTCCCTCACTCTTGGTTTTTCTATTGTTTTTCTGTCTTTCTTTAGTCGGTCAACAAACAAACCGAGAAAAACAATACACATATAGCAAGTAAGATGCATCAGGATGGTCTTTTTGTTTCGGGTACACCTGTCCTAGACGGACTCAACCCCTGTGTTAAGTCCCCTAAGTCAAAAATGCACGTGATGCAGATAATCGTTCCTACTACGGATCCGGCATGAGGTTTTGTCATTCTAGGATTAAACTCGGGGTGTAACGACACGGTCTGTCGTTACGTAGAATCTGCATTATAATTACTGTTATTGACTTGTCATAGGTTGGTTATACTTTTATTGATGTGTTAGAGTTGGTGGGCTTGAAATCGAAATGGTTGTAGTGAGAGTTTAGCGACTTAGTCTATAAAAATAGCCTTAAAATGAGAAAACTCAATTGAGAGTTGACTTATTGGTAAACGACCTCGGAATGCGGATTTTATAGCTCGGATAACTTCGTTAGGTGATTTGGGACTTAGGAGTGTGTTCGGAATATTTTTGTGATGTCCGGTGTAGAATTAGGCTTGAATTGGCGAAAGTTAGTTTTAGGTGATTTTTGGTCGGCAATGGAAAATAGGCTATCGGGGTCGGAATGGAATTCCGGAAGTTGGAACAGGTTCATAATGTCATTTTGGATATGTCTGCACAATTTCAGTTCAATCGGAGTTGTTTTGGATAGTTTCGGCATCATTGGTGGAATTTCGAAAATTCAAAGTTCTTAGGCTTGAATCCTATGTGATTTTGGTGTTTTGACATTATTTTTAGTGTTTTGAGAGTGCGACTAAGTTTGAATGACGTTATGGGATATGTTGGTAGTTTTGGTTGGGGTCCCGAGGGGCTCGGGATTGATTTCAGGTGGTTATAGGGCACTTTGGCCTTAGCAAAGACTGTTGTTTTCTGGTGTCAGTGCAACATCAAAATGGTCATCGCGATGGCGTGGATTGGTCCGCGATCGCGTACAGTAATCTGAGGTTAGGACATTTTTTTTCTTCGCGATCGCAGAGTATGGGGTGCGATCGCGTAGCACTGGAGGTCTGTTCAGTGGGATCGCGTGGGATAAGTTGCGATCGCGTTGAGTTAGAGGGGCGCGTGTGGGGGTTGGTCACGTGAGCTTCGCAATCGCGTGTACTGGGTTGCGATCGCGTGGGTTGATGTTCTATTATATCGCGATCGCGTGGCTTGTGATGCGATCGCGTAGGGTCTTGGGAGGGCCTGAGGGATTTGTTCTTCGCGATCGCGTGAGTAATTCCGCGATCGCAGTGAAGAAAGGACTGGGCAATATTTAAATAAACCTTCCGCGACCAATACCTATTTTTACACCATTTTTGTATGGAAGGAGAGCTTTGAGGCGATTTTTAGAGGGAAAATCAATGTTCTTCATAGAGGTAAGTATTTTAGACCTTAAAACTCGATTATAGGTGATTAAGGAACATAATCTCAGTGTTTAATTCATGAAAATCAGTAGAAAAAGGTGGGGTTAGGGCTTGAGATATGAGACTTTTAAGGGTCGATTTGAGGGGTCAGACGAACTCCAATTTTAGCGTTCTTTATATGTACGGACTCGGGAGATGATAAAGAACACTTTGGTATAAAATTCGTCGAGTTCCGAGACGCGAGGTCGGGTTTTGGCTAATTTCGGGTTTTGAGCTAAAATTGGTATTTTTCAATTGGAATTTATTCCTTAAGCATAATTTGATGATAATAATCTGAACTTGGTAGATTTGGAGCATTCGGAAGTGGATTCGAGAGGCAAGCATATTTCAGAATAGTTTTCGGGCTAATTTGAGGTAAGTAATGTCTTTAAATCCTGTCCTGAGGGTATGAAACCCCGGATTCTGCACCCTTTCACGAGTTTTGGAATGCAAAGATTCGAACTTTGAAAATATATTCCCTATTTAGGAAACTATTGAGTTGCGAAAACGATTTTTAAGCCTATGCTTAATAGCATTGATATATTTTGATATGATTTGGGTTGTAAGCCATGTTTGGGGCCTAGTGCCGATCTGTTTACCCCTTGGGGGCTGTTTTTACTATTTTGCCTCACTTGATATGTTATGACTTTCACTAAGACTTTTCTTGATAATTGTTTTGACACTCAGAGTATTTTGATACTAGTTATTGAAAATGAAACACTATTTTTGGGTCGAGAACCCGGTATATTGATGGCCTGAAAGGCATGTTGAGAGTGTCTGACTGAGTGAGGCCGCGGGCCATTATTGTGAGGATGTTATGATATGAGTGTGGATGAGGGCCAATATTGTGAGTGATTTATGCCATGATGTGGCTTGTTTATAGCGCTTGGGCTGTAGGAGCCCCTTCAGAGTCTGTACACACCCCTAGTGAGCGCAGGTACCTATTGAGTGCGAGTGATGCCCGCGGGGCTGATACTGAGTGACTGTGATGTTGCCTGATGGGCTGATACTGAGTGACTGTGAGGTTGCCTGATGGGCTGATACTGAAAGACTGTGAGGTTTCCTGATGTGCTGATACGTTATGAGAAATAATTTTGGCCCGAGGGGCAGATTTAAGATAATTTTACTGAGTTTTTTTTACTACGATTCACTTTGTTTTTCAAACTGATTTTTACTGAGAATTTTACTGAGATATATTGATATTATACTTGTTTCAAAGGATTTCTGGAAATTTGTTTTTGAACTTATGTATTTGATGAATACTACCTAGTGACTTGGTATTTTACTGGTTTTGTGAGTTGGTGTATCTGTGATGTGTGTTTTATATTTCTCAGACTATTATTTATTTTCATTACTACTGAGTTGGCGTACTCATCAATACTCTCTGTGCCTCTGTGCACAGATCCAGGTGACGGTCCAGAGCAGTAGCTATTTTTGTTCGTTAGCAGCAGCTTTACGGGATTTCGAGGTAGTTGTCAAGCGTCCACAACTTCTCCATTTCCCTTCCTTATTTAGTTTTAGCATTTCATTCCTAGACTTTATTTAAGACATTAGTAGAGATAGTTTTATTTTGTAGATGCTTGTGACCATGTTGACTCCAGTCTTGGGAGGTTTTGTATAGAGTTGTTTAGACTATCATTGGGGCGCTAAGACTTAAACGAATTATTTTATGCTATGTTTGTTGTTTATTATTGTATTGTGAATTATTATAATCGAACAAATACGTAGTGATGTGGTATTTGGCTAGCCTAATTCCACGATAGGCGCCATCACGGCCTGTTAGGATTTGGGGTCGTGACAAGTTGGTATTAGATCCCTAGGTTGCATAGGACTCAACGGTCATGAGCAGGTTCAGTAAAGTCTTGCAGATCGGTACGGAGACGTCTGTACTTATCTTCGAGAGGCTGTAGAACTCTTAGGAAAAATCTCATTTTCTTGAACTCTTTCATTCCATTCTATTGGTTATTGAAATCTAAACTCATGTTGTTTCATTCTCTCACAGATGGTGAGGACACGCAATACCGATCAGGGAGACCAGACACCAGCCAGACCCACAAGGGGTCGGGGCTGTGGTAGAGCTAGGGGACCAGCCGGGGCAGTGCCACAGGATTCCTCTATCGTTCAGGATCAGGTTCCCGCCGATGGTGCTCTAGCGGGACAAGATCAGGCACCGGCAGTGCCTATTGTTATTCCGGGTCTTCAGCAGACCCTGGCTTAGATATTGACGGTGTGTACTAGTTTAGCTCAGGCAGTTGTTATGTCTACTACTGCCACTACAGCTCAGGCCGGGGGAGGCATTCAGATTCCAGCTGCCCGGACACCTGAGCAGGCTGTCGTGGGAATCCAGGCACCAGAGGTAGTCCCAGCCCAGTCGGTTGCCCTAGTTCAGGACTATGTGGTTCCCGCTATGCCCGAGGATGAGCAGCATAGGCTGGAGAGGTTTAGTAGACTCAAGCCTCCGACTTTCAACAAAGGGTGAGGATGCCCAAGGCTTTCTGGATAAATGCCAGAGGATATTGCGTACTACGGGTATTTGGGAGACCAGTGGGGTCTCATTTGCTACAGTTCAATTTGCGGGTGCTGCTTTCACTTGGTGGGAAGCATTTGAGAGGCGTAGGCCGGTTGGTTCAACACCTCTCACCTGGCAGCAGTTCTCCACGATCTTTTAGGAGAAGTACGTTCCTCAGTCTCACAGATAGGAGCGGCGCAGGCAGTTTGAGCAGTTGCGCCAGGGAGAGTTATCAGTTACTCAGTACGAGATGAGGTTTTTCGAGTTGGCTAGACATGCTTCTGAGTTTGTCCCTACTGATATGGAGAGGATTAGGAGGTTTGTAGATGGTATCACGTATCAGCTTCGCATTTTGATGACTAGAGAGAGAGTGTCTGGAGATACATTTGAGCAGGTAGTTGACATTGCTCAGGACATTGAGTCGGTTCGTAGGCAGGAGCGTGAGGAGAGAGAGGCCAAGAGGCCTCCGGGATCAGGTAGCTTCAGTGGTGCCCCTTTTAGAGGGCAGTTCCAGCACAACAGAGGTCATCCATTCAGACCTCCACAACCAGCTCGTCCATCTTACAGTGGTGTATCTTCGGGGCAGGGTCCTCGGAGTTCTCATCAGGGACGTTCATCCTTCAGTGCCCTTCCAACTCAGAATTCTTCCAGGGCATCATCTTTCCAGGGTTCTTCTATGCATGGTTCGTTTGGTGGTTATCATGGTGGCAGGGGTTATCGTCAGTTTTCATCTCCAGCTCTAGGTGGTTGTTATGAGTGTGGAGAGTTCGGACATGAGTGGAGGCAGTGTCCCTGTCGTCCTAGTAGTTCATCTCAGCAGAGGGTTCAGCCCCAGTCACTTCACCACCTACCCAAGCAGCTAGGGGTGGTGGTCAAGCAACTAGAGGCCGTCCTAGAAGGGGAGGTCGAGCAGGTGGAGGGCAGCCACGTATTTATGCACTTACGACTAGGCCTGATGCTATGGACTCAGATGCGGTGATTACAGATACTATTTCAGTTTGTCACATTGATTCTTTGGCTTTATTTGACCCTGGTTCCACGTACTCTTATGTCTTATCCTATTTTGCTCACTTTCTGAATATGCCCCGTGAGTCTTTAGTTACGTCTGTTTATATTTCGACTCCGGTGGGCGATACTTTGTTGTGGACCGTGTGTATCGGTCGTGTATTATATATATTGGGGGTCTGAAGACCCGAGTGGACTTGATGTTACTCAGTATGGTCGATTTTGATGTGATCCTGGGCATGGATTGGTTATCCCCATGTCATGCTATTCTTGATTGTCACGCTAAGACCGTGACCCTGGCTATGCCCAGAATTCCGAGTTGAGTGGAAAGGGTCTATAGAGCACGTGCCTAGCAGAGTGATTTCTTATTTAAAGGCTCAGCGTATGATTGAGAAAGGGTGTGAGTCTTAACTTGCTTTTGTGAGGGATGTTATTAGTGAGACTCCTTCTGTTGATTCTGTTCTTGTAGTCCGTGAGTTTTCAAATGTATTCCTGGTAGACCTGCCAGGCATACCACCTGACAGGGATGTTGATTTTAGTATTGACTTGGTGTCAGACACCCAACCTATCTCTATTCCACCTTACCACATGGCACTAGCGGAGTTGAAAGAACTGAAAGAGCAGCTTCAGGAAATCTTAGATAAGGGGTTCATTCGGCCGAGTGTGTCACCTTAGGGTGCACCGGTGTTGTTTGTGAAAAAGAAAGACGGCTCAATGCGTATGTGTATTGATTATAGACAACTGAATAAGGTTACGGTGAAGAACGGGTATCCCTTGCCTCGTATTGATGACTTATTTGATCAGATTCAGGAAGCTAAGGTCTTCTCCAAGATTGACTTAAGGTCTGGGTATCATCAGCTGAAGATTGGGGATTCTGACATTCCGAAGACTGCTTTCAGGACCAGATATGGTCATTATGAGTTCCTGGTTATGTCATTTGGGCTGACCAATGCCCCAGCCGCGTTCATGAAATTGATGAATAACATGTTTCAGCCTTACCTTGATTCGTTCGTCATTGTGTTCATTGATGACATCCTGGTTTATTCTCATAGCTAGGAAGAGCATGCTCATCATCTGAGGGTTGTGTTATAGAGATTGAGGGAGGAGAAGCATTATGCAAAATTCTCCAAGTGTGAGTTTTGGCTTGGTTCAGTAGCTTTCTTGGGGCACGTGGTGTCTAGTGAGGGTATTCAGGTTGATCCAAAGAAGATTGAGGCGGTGCATAGTTGGCCCAAACCGTCCTCAACTACAGAGATTCGCAGTTTCCTTGGTTTTGCTGGATATTACCGTCGTTTTGTGGAAGGATTCTCTTCTATTGCTTCGCCTTTGACCAGATTGACCCAAAAGGGTGCTCCATTCAGATGGTCTGATGAGTGTGAGGAGAGCTTTCATAAGCTCAAGTCAGCATTGACCACAGCTTCGGTATTGGTTTTGCCTACTGGTTCACGTTCTTACACAGTCTATTGTGATGCTTCTGGAGTTGGCTTGGGAGCGGTATTGATGCAGGACGGTAGGGTGATTTCCTACGTGTCTAGACAGTTGAAGGTGCACGAGAAGAACTACCCAGTGCACGATCTTGAGTTAGATGCCATTGTTCATGCCTTAAATATTTGGCAGCATTACTTGTATGGGATACAATGCGAGATTTTCACTGATCATCGTAGCTTGTAGTATCTGCTGAGGCAGAAGGATTTGAATTTGCGTCAGAGGAGATGGTTAGAGCTTCTCAAGGATTATGATCTTACTATTTTGTATCACCCGCGGAAGGCCAACGTAGTGGCCGATGCCTTGAGTCACAGAGCCGAGAGTTTGGGGAGTCTAGCTTACCTTTCAGTAGCAGAGCGACCGTTAGCACTTGATATTCCGGCTTTCGCGGGCCAGTTGGTGAGATTGGATTTGTTAGACCCTCCGCGAGTATTAGCTAGCATTACTTCCCGGTCTTCTCTTTATCATCATATTAGAACTCGCCAGTATGATAACCGCCACTTGTTAGTTCTTTAGGATAGAGTTCGTCGGGGTGATGCCAGGGATGTGACTATTGGTGATGACGGTGTTATGAGGATGTAGGGCCGTATTTGCGTGCCCAATGTGGATGGTATTCGAGAATTGATATTAGCAGAGGCTCACAGCTCGCGACATTCTATTCATCCGGGTGTTGCGAAGATGTATCAGGATCTGAGAGAGCAGTATTGGTGGAGGCGGATTGTCACGACCCCAAATCATAACAGGCCGTGATGGCGCCTATCGTGGAACTAGGCTAGCCAACCATCACTTTACTACGCATTTGTTCAATTACACGAGTTCACAATTCAATAATAAGCATCCAACCATAGCATTAAATAATATAAATAAGTCTTAGCGTTCCCATATTAGCCTAAACCAACCTCCCAAGAACTGGAGTCAATAGTCATGAACGTCTAAGAATAAATAAATCTAACTCTGCTAAAACTATAATATATGTCTCTGAATCAAATGCTAAAGCTAAATAAGGAAGGGAAGTGGAGAAGCTGTGGACGCTGGACAACTACCTCAAAATCCCGTAACAGCTGCTAACGAACTGAGACAGCTACTGCTCCAAACCGTCACCTGAATCTGTGCACAGAGGCACATGGAGTCTTTATGAGTACGCCAACTTAGTAGTAATGAAAATAAATCACAGTCTGAGAAATATAAAACACACAGTACAGATACATAATTTCACAAAAGCCAGTAAAACACCAAGTCACCGGGTAGTATTCATCAAATACATAAGTTCGAAATCAGTTTCCAGAAATCCTTTGAAACAAGTGCAATATCAGTATATCTCAGTAAAATTCTCAGTAAAAACAAACCGGTTTGAAAACGAAGTAAATCATAGTTTGAAAACTCAGTAAAAATCTTCATAAAACTGCCCCTCGGGCCACAATCATTTCCCGTAACAATATCTTTCACTATTAGCCCATCAGGCAACCTCATAATCACTCTGCCCATCAGGCAACCTCACAATCACTATGCCCATCAGGCAGCCTCACAATCACTCTGCCCATCAGGCAACCTCACAAGCACTCTGCCCATCAGGCAACCTCACAAGCACTCTGCATAAGCCCTGCGGGCATCACTCATTAGGTACCTGCGCTCACAGGGGGTGTGTACAGACTCTGGAGAGGCTCCTACAGCCCAAGCGCTATAATAAGCCACATCATGGCATAAATCACACACAATATAGGCCCGCAGCCTCACTCATATCATATCATCCTCACAATATAGGCCAGCAGCCTCACTTAGTCAGACACTCTCAATTTGCCCTTCAGACCATAAATATATCGGGTTCTCGACCCAAAACAGTGTTTCATTTTCAAGAAATAGTATCAAAATACTCTGAGTGTCAAAACAATTTATCAAGAGAAGACTGAGTGTAAAATCATAACATATCAGTATGGAAAGTATAGTACACACAAACCCCAAGGGGTAAACAAGTCGGCACTAGGCCCCAAACATGGCTTACATCCCAAATCATATCAAGTATATATAGTACTATTGGAAATAAGCTTTAAAAGTCGTTTCGCAACTCAATAGTCGCCTAAGTAAGGAATATATCTCCAAAGTTTCAACCTTTGCATTTCAAAACCCGTAAAAGGGTGCAGAGTCCTGGGTTTCATACCCTCAGGACAAGATTTAAAGACATTACTTACCTCAAAACTAGCCGGAACTATTCAACAACACGCTTGCCTCTCGATTCAACCTCCGAAGGCTCCAAATTTACCAAGTTCAGATTTTTATCATCAATATGTGCTTAAGGAACAATTTTCAATCAAAAGATATCAAATTTAACCCAAAAATCCATAACCGGTAAAGACCCGACCCCGGGTCCTGCATCCCGAAACTCAGAATTTTTATACAAAAGTGTTCTTCGTCCTCTCACGAGTCCTTACATATAAAGAACATCAAAATCGGAGTTCGTTTGACCCCTCAAATCGACCCCTAAAGGTCTCATAATCTCACGCCCTAAAACCCAATTTGTCTACTTATTTTCCATGAATTTACACTGGTTTTATGTTCTATAATCATCCATAATCGAGTTTTAATAATCAAATTACTTACCTCTATGAAGAACACTGATTTCCCCTTCAAAACGCGCCCAAAAAGCTCTCTTCCGTACAATAATGGTGTAAAAATATGTTTAGGTCGCGGAGGTTTAATTTATATATTTTGCCCAGGTATTTCCGCACCTGCGACTCACTTAACCGCACCTGCGGTTCTTTAACCGCACCTGCGACTCTTCCGCACCTGCGGTCCCTTAACCGCACATGCGACCTCTCCGCACCTGCGACCCTCTGCCCGCACCTGCGGTCAAACTTCCGCAGGTGCGGTTACACCAGCACCAGCAGCTGAAGCTGCATATTTCAAGTTCCAAACTTCCCGCTAACCATCCGGAATCAATCCCGAGCCCCTCAGGACCCCAACCAAACATACCAACACCTCACATATGATCATTCAAACTTAGTTGCACTCTCAAAACACTAAAATTAACATCAAAACACCAATTTTACATCGAATTCAAGCCTAAGAACTTTGATATTTCTAAAATCCACCAATGATGCCGAAACTATCCAAAACAACTCCGATTGACCTGAAATTTTGCAGACACATCCAAAATGACATTACGAACCTGTCCCAACTATCGGAATTCCATTCTGACCCCGATAGCCTATTTTCCACTGCCGACCGGAAATCACCAAAACTAAATTTCGCCAATTCAAGCTTAATTCTACACCTGACATCACAAAAATATTTCGAACATACTCCTAAGTCCTAAATCACCTAACAAAGCTATTCGAACCATAAAATCCGCATTCCGAGGTCGTTTATCAATAAGTCAACTCTCTGTTGACTTTTCCAACTTCAAGGCTATTTTTAAGACTAAGTGGCTAAATTCTCATTATAATCACTTCGATTTCAAGCCTATAAACTCTAACACATCAATAACAGTTAAACCAAGCTATGACAAAGCAATAGCAGTAATTATAATGCAAGTTCTACGTAACGACAGACCGGGTCATTACACATATGAAAAGAGATATTGTTGAGTATGTAGCACGGTGTCTCAACTACCAGCAGGTCAAGTATGAGCACCAG
The DNA here is from genome assembly GCA_005239495.1 of Nicotiana undulata. Taxonomy (NCBI): domain Eukaryota; kingdom Viridiplantae; phylum Streptophyta; class Magnoliopsida; order Solanales; family Solanaceae; genus Nicotiana; species Nicotiana undulata. The sequence continues at coordinate 46,090 of MDKH01125118.1, forward strand.
AGACCAGGTGGGTTACTTTAGAGGTTATATATTCTGGAGTGGAAGTGGGAGCGAATTACTATGGACTTTGTAGTTGGGCTTCCATGGACTTCGAAGGGTTTTATGCTATTTGGGTCATTATGGATCGATTGAACAAGTCCGCACACTTCATTCCTATCAGCACTACTTATACTTCAGAGAGGTTAGCTGGTATTTACATTAAGGAGATTGTCCGATTGCATGGAGTTCCGGTTTCTATCATTTCTGACAAAGGTACACAATTCACATCTCAGTTTTGGAGGGCCGTACAGAGAGGTATGGGTACTGATGTAGAGTTGAGCACTGAATTTCATCCTCAAACCGACGGGCAGTCGGAACAAAATATTCAGATTTTGGAGGACATGTTACGAGCTTGTGTGATTGATTTTGGTGGTTCATGGGATCGGTTTCTGCCACTAGCGGAGTTTGCATATAATAACAACTACCTGTCTAGTATTCACATGGCCACGTATAAAGCTTTATATGGTAGGAGGTGAAGATCTTCGGTTGGGGTTCGAGCCTGGTGAGGCTAAGTTATTAGGCACCGATTCAGGATGCGTTGGAGAAGGTGAAGTTGATTCAGGAGCGACTTCGCACGGCGCAGTCTAGGCAGAAGAGTTATGTGGACTGGAAGATCCGGGATGTGTCTTTTATGGAAGGTGATAAGGTACTGTTGAATGTATCACCCATGAACGGTGTTATGGGGTTCGAAAATAGAGGAAAGCTGAGTCCACGGTTTATTGGTCCTTTTGAGGTACTTCAGAAGGTTGGAGAGGTGGCTTATAGACTTGCCTTGCCACCCAACCTATCGAGTGTTCATCCGGTATTTCATGTGTCGATGCTCAGGAAATATGTTGGTGACCCGTCTCATGTGTTAGACTTCAGCACATTTCAACTCGAGGGTGATATATCATATGAGGTAGAGCCAGTAGCAATTTTGGCTCGCGAGGTCAGGAAGTTGAGATCCAAGGATATATCTTCAGTGAAAATATAATGGAGAGGTCAGCCAGTGGAGGAGGCTACTTGGGAGACCGAGCGGGAGATACAGAGCAAATATCCTCACTTGTTTGAGACTCCATGTATGTTTCTAGACTCGTTCGAGGACGAACGTTTGTTTAAGAAGGGGAGAATATAACGACCCGGTCTGTCGTTACGTAGAATCTGCATTATAATTACTTTTATTGACTTGTCATAGGTTGGTTATACTGTTATTGATGTGTTAGAGTTGGTAGGCTTGAAATCGAAATGGTTGTAGTGAGAGTTTAGCAGATTAGTCTTTAAAAATAGCCTTAAAATGGGAAAAGTCAACTGAGAGTTGACATATTGGTAAACGACCTCAGAATGTGGATTTTATAGCTCTGATAGCTCCGTTAGGTGATTTGTGACTTAAGAGTGTGCTTGGAATATTTTTGTGATGTCCGGTGTAGAATTAGGCTTGAATTGGCGAAAGTTAGTTTTTGGTGATTTTCGGTCGGCAGTGAAAAATAGGCTATCGGGGTCGGAATGGAATTTTGAAAGTTGGAACAGGTTCGTAATGTCATTTTGGATATGTCTGCAAAATTTTAGGTCAATCAGAGTTGTTTTGGATAGTTTCAGCATCATTGGTGGAATTTAGAAAATTCAAAGTTCTTAGGCTTGAATCCGATGTGATTTTGGTGTTTTGACGTTATTTTTAGTGTTTTGAGAGTGCAACTAAGTTTGAATGACGTTATGGGATATGTTGGTAGTTTTGGTTGGGGTCCCGAGGGGCTTGGTATTGATTTCGGGTGGTTATCGGGCACTTTGGCCTTAGCAAAGACTGTTGTTTTCTGGTGTCAGTGCAGGAGCAAAATGGTCATCGCGATCGCGTGGATTGGTCCGTGATCGCGTAAAGTAATCTGAGGTTAGGCCTTTTTTTTTCTTCGCGACCGCAGAGTATAGGGTGAGATCGCGTAGCACTGGAGGTCTGTTCAGTGCGATCGCGTAGCACTGGAGGTCTGTTCAGTGCGATCGCGTGGGATAAGTCGCGATCGCGTAGAGTTAGAGGGGCGCGTGTGGGGGCTGGTCACGTGAGCTTCGCAATCGCGTGTACTGGGTTGCGATCGCATGGGTTGATGTTCTATTATATCGCGATCGCGTGGCTTGTGTTGCGATCGCGTAGGGTCTTTGGAGGGCCTGAGGGATTTGTTCTTCGCGATCGCGTGAGTACTTCCGTGATCGCAGTGAAGAAAGGACTGGCCAGTATTTAAATAAACCCTCTGTGACCAATACCTATTTTTACACCATTTTTGTACGGAAGGAGAGCTTTGAGGCAATTTTTAAGAGGTAAAATCAGTGTTCTTCATAGAGGTAAGTATTTTGGGCCTTAAAACTCGATTATAGGTGATTAAGGAACATAATCTCAGTATTTAATTCATGAAAATCAGTAGAAAAAGGTGGGGTTAGGGCTTGAGATTATGAGACCTTTAGGGGTCGATTTGAGGGGTAAAACGAACTCCGATTTTAGCGTTCTTTATATGTACGGACTCGGGAGATGATGAAGAACATTTTGGTATAAAATTCATCAAGTTCCGAGACGCGGGCCCGGGGGTCGGGTTTTGGCTAATTTCGTGTTTTGAGTAATTTCGGGTTTTGAGCTAAATTGGTATTTTTCAATTAGAATTTATTCCTTAAGCATAATTTGATGATAAAAATCTGAACTTGGTAGATTTGGAGCATTCGAAAGTGGATTCGAGAGGCAAGCCTATTGCGAAATAGTTTCCGGGCTAGTTTGAGGTAAGTAATGTCTTTAAATCTTGTCTTGAGGGTATGAAACCCCGGACTCTGCACCCTTTCACGGGTTTTGGAATGCAAAGATTGGAACTTTGAAAATATATTCCCTATTTAGGCAACTATTGAGTTGCGAAACCGATTTTTAAGCCTATGCTTAATAGTATTGATATATTTTGATATGATTTGGGTTGTAAGCCATGTTTGGGGCCTAGTGCCGATCTGTTTACCCCTTGGGGGATGTTTTTACTATTTTTCATCACTTGATATGTTATGATTTTCACTCAGACTTTTCTTGATAATTGTTTTGACACTCAGAGTATTTTGATACTAGTTATTGAAAATGAAACACTATTTTTGGGTCGAGAACCCGGTATATTTATGGCCTGAAAGGCATGTTGAGATTGTCTGATTGTGTGAGGCTGCGGGCCATTATTGTGAAGATGTTATGATATGAGTGTTACTAAGTGCTAATATTGTGAGTGATTTATGCCATGATGTATCTTGTTTATAGCGCTTGGGCTGTAGGAGCCCCTCCGGAGTCTGTACACACCCATAGTGAGCGCAGGTACCTACTGAGTGCGAGTGATGCCCGCGGGGCTGATACTGCGTGACTGTGAGGTTGCCTGATGGGCTGATACTGAGTGACTGTGAGGTTGCCTGATAGGCTGATACTGAGTGACTATGAGGTTGCCTGATGGGCTGATACTGAGTGACTGTGAGGTTGCCTGATGTGCTAATACATTATGAGAAATGATTTTGGCCCGAGGGGCAGATTTATGATAATTTTACTGAGTTTTTTTTACTACGATTCACTTCGTTTTTCAAACTAATTTTTACTGAGAATTTTACTGAGATATATTGATATTATACTTGTTTCAAAGGATTTCTGGAAATTGGTTTTTGAACTTATGTATTTGATGAATACTACCTGGTGACTTGGTATTTTACTGGTTTTGTGAGTTGGTGTATCTGTGATGTGTGTTTTATATTTCTCAGACTGTGATTTATTTTCATTACTACTGAGTTGGCGTACTCATCAATACTCCCTGTGCCTCTGTGCACATATCCAGGTGATGGTCCGGAGCAGTAGCTATTTTTGTTCGTTAGCAACAGCTTTACGGGATTTCGAGGTAGCTGTCCAGCGTCCACAGCTTCTCCATTTCCCTTCCTTATTTAGTTTTAGCATTTAATTCTTAGACTTTATTTAAGATATTAGTAGAGATAGTTTTATTTCGTAGATGCTCGTGACCATGTTGACTCCAGTCTTGGGAGGTTTTGTATAAAGTTGTTTAGACTATCATTGGGGCGCTAAGACTTAAAGGAATTATTTTATGCTATGTTTGTTGTTTATTATTGAATTGTGAATTATTATAATCGAACAAATGCATAGTGATGTGGTGTTTGGCTAGCCTAGTTCCACGATAGGCGCCATCACGGCCTGTTAGGATTTGGGGTCGTGACGTCCCCGTATTTCTTACTTGGTATGACCTCTAACAGAAGGGCGGGCCACGCGAATGTGTGCACCAATTTTTAGAAGACTCAGAAGGGAGGCGTGAGAAGACAGTTTAAAGAAGATTCAAATAAATATCAAAGCGGTAAATAAATAACATTTAGCACATTGTGCGCACAAAAATACGGTAATATCACAATTTAACAAAGCCAAGCAAAATCACATAAAAAGCTCGAATTCTTGAACACTGAACCAGAGATTCTGGGTTCGATCCCCAGCGGAGTCGCCAGAGCTGTCACACCTCCTTTTTCACCGGTAAGGGTAATAAGGGAGTTTTTCCACTTTAAGTGACATTATTCGATTTTGGGATTTATTTTATTCGTTTCAGAGTCACCACCCGGATTGTTTACGGTGTTCGGGGACACCATTTATTTATTAAAAATCCCAAATCGAAGAATTTTGACTCTGTTTAAATTGTCTGCGAACCAGAAATCCGGGTAAGGAATTCTGTTAACCCGGGAGAAGGTGTTAGGCATTCCCGAGTTCCGTGGTTCTAGCACGGTCGCTTAATGATTAAACTTGGCCTAAATTGTTTAATTACTGATTTTATACCTATGTGCATTTTTTATATTTTTTATCGCTTTTATTATTCACTTGTATTTAAAGAGTTATTTTGAGACGAGTTACGTATGCGTAAACCCGTGGAAATTGGACGTGTCAAAAATCATGTCACGCTGACGTGTACATAATTCACGACACTTGATCCCTTTAAAGAAAATAGTCAAAGTCGCGTGAGCGCGTACTTTGGATTTATTTAAAAATCGAGATCACATCACGCGAACATGTACGTAATCACGATAACAGTTTCAAAACTCGTTCCTAAAGGTATCTCTACGAGTGTTCATTTTAATCTTTATTTGTGTTACGTAAACGTATACACAATTTTAAGAAAAAGTATATTTAGTTACTAGAAAAATTATTTTATTCAAAGTTACGCGAACGTATACTTTGATTACTAATGTGTTTAAAAATTCTAAATGTATCATCTATCTAATTAAAGATGGGTCTAAGCATTTTGCTATATTTGAAAATGTTATTTTCCTAAGTCATTTGTAAGATTAACTTAAGAGGTCTGCATAAATCAATATGTTTATACATGGCCACAGTGAGTACTGCCAACCATCCCAAATATATACAGATTGTGATAACTAAAGAAGACAATAATAAAGGACATCACATACAATCCATAAAACAAACGTCTGTTGAACTAAATACAATCCATAAAGCAGGCATCACATATATCTTTACATATCGTGTCCACATAAGAATTAATTTGAAATTGATTAAATTCAACTAATTTAGAATTTCCTTGATCTGTCATTATCACGACCAAGTAGACTAACATATGGGTTCAAACCAACAGGAATTTGCATTAACTTTCATTCTATTCATACACAAGTTCAATCCACTGGTATTCAAATTCATAGATCCAAATGGATATGAAGTCATTATCTATTGAGCAAGGATTGGCTTACACGATAATCAATAATTGATGTTGCATTGCAGAAAATTAACTCCTATGTTACTAATATTTGACTCATTTTAAACGAGCAATCAACAACACATATAATCAAATCAGACCCACTCAGTAAGCAACTAAACAGTGCTGAAATTGTGACACGGCATCAAAACAGGTGATTTTCATTCATCAATTCAATTAGATGGCTTAAAATATGAAACATACCTAGAGATGAATTCACCAACAACAAATAACCCAAAAACATCCTAGAAAAAGAAAGCGAAGCTCAGTTACGATCCCAGCAACAACCGCTATCGAAAATCAGCGAACGGACACCGAGATTTCAATACTTGTTGTTTGAAACTCGAACGAACTCTATCTTTGAAGCAAAATATTCAAAATGAAAATAACTTAAAATATTTTTTGTGTCCATTCTTGTTTTGCTACGGCTGTTGGTTAGAAATCCGTCGTTGTTGTCTATTCTCTAAGGGGGTCTCCTGATTTTTGTCTGGTATGAAGCTCACTTTCCGGCGAGCTCGTCGGGCAGCGTCGAAGGTGAGATACAAAAAAGGAGGTCTCTGGTGGGTGTTGATGATTTGTAGAGGAGATAGGGCGTGTGAAGAAGAAATGGGAGTGAGGTGCTGTTATGTCTCAAGCGAAGGGGGGTGAGACCGGCGGCTGTGAAGAAAGACGGTCGCTGCTCCGGCGGCGACGGATTTGGGAGGATGACTGTGAGAGTGGTCGTTTGGGCAGAAGAAGAAGAAAGGGGTCTTTGGTTGAGGGCTAGCGGCAGTCTGCAAAGATAAAGAGGAGAGATATGAGAGCTTGGTCTTCTTTGTGGTGCGTGGCTGATATTCGGCGAGCTTTGGTGGTGCCCGGCGGCAGAGGGAATTTATGATCTTTTCTAATTTTTTGGGTCTAGAGGTTCTTCATCTCTTCCAATTTTGATTTAGAGAAGATCAGCAGAGCCAAAAAGGGGTCAGCCGTTGTTCTCTGTAAAGGGGAGGATCTTTTCTTATTCTTTTTGTATAGGTCTAGGTTTAGGTCTAGTAAAATGCTAATTATTAAATAGGGGGTATTGGATTGGGCCAGGTTAGGAAAATTTTGGGCTATGCAAAATTGGCGCATCTGATTTTTAAGATAACAAGCCCCCGTTTTCTTTCAATTTATTTACAAACGCGGTAATTCAAATTCCTAAATCAAACTTAATTTTGCAAAATTGAGTTACTTACTCTTTCTAACAATTAACTAAATTAATTTAACTAAAAATGCATATGAAATTACTAAAGTATTTTTTTTGTTTTAATTTTAATGATATACGATATTCCTAAGGTGCGTGAACAATGCGACTAAATGCAAAACAGATAAAGAAAAACTCCAAAAAAACAATAAAAATTATTTTGAATTAATTTTTTTTTTAGGAGTAATTTCCTATGCGGGCAAAAATTAGGTGCTCACAGCTATTTGTAGCAAACAAATATCAAAATTTTGCTTTGTTTTGAATGGGTGTTATTAGAATAGATTGGGCACAACTTAAGGAGCTTGAATCTCAGTTTTGGGATAATTTGGTAAAGTTTTGAGGTGATAAGTAAAAACTGAACATGAAAAAAATGATATGTGTATTACACTGTGTATCATTTGTGTATCACATACGTATCATATTTGTATCAATTATGTATCACATGTATATCCATGTATACCTGTGTGTGAGATACATGCGTGATACATGTTTGATACATGTGTCGCAGAAGACTTTTTTGAACTCGATTTAGTTACGAATTTTGATACAAAACCAGTCCAAATCACCTCCAATCTTCCTCAAATTTTGTATATTGACTTATCTATATATTTTCAATGGATTTCAACTATACCATTGAAAAGTTCCTTTTTTGTTTAGATTTTTGGAATATTGTATATATTTTTGTATTTCATCACCTTATTTGCTACCTCGTCTGTGAAATTTCATTTCCGTCTTGTATCTAGTGTTGCTAATCACGCTTAAAAATATGGAAGGTGATTTTTGCATGTGATTCTTTGAGAGAAATAACCCTATTATTTGGTTTTTTAATTTTTGTTGGCTAGTTTTGGTAAGTCTATAACTAATGGCTAGAAGTTGGTAAGTTGAGATTTATTTGGGACATTTGTGTAAGTTTCCCGATAAAAAAGGGCAATTTTCGTTCCTATACCATATAGGAAACCTTATTACCAAAAATGTTCATGGTTTGAAAATTACCAGCCCTGTTAATAGATTTTCTACAAAAAAGAAATACAATTCATTAAATATCGAATAATAATAGTTGTATTCGGCCTATTTAGGCGCGCTAAAATTATGGAAGTAAATATTCTAATTGATATTTTGAAATGAAAATCACGCATTAAACATTATCATTAGTTTCAAATCAAATTTTAGCGACTTTGTTTTGGCGAAACTCTGTGTTTCGACATTTTTTCTTAATCCACAAATCAAAAAACGACTAAATCTTCAACAATTCTTCTGCAACAAAACGCAATCATGTCCAAAATCCTAATTATGCTACAATTGAATGGGAATTGGGATAGCTATTAGAGATTTAGAAATTTTCAGGTGTAGTCGATGAGGATGCGAGTTACAGTATATTCATTTCTACAATTGCAGGGCAATTAATGATTGATACTTCCGAAAAAATTATAGAAATCAAATACATTGTGAACGAGCATTGTCCTCCAATGGAAATTAGGAACGATATGGGTGTTCGTGTATATATGGAGACAAAAAAGGAAAATAAAAATTTAGGATCATATCCGCTATTGATAATTGTTCGCGATTTCAATATGGAATTGAGTATCACCAATGAGAACACAATTGCAGGTTTGTTCTGTTGCAAATTCTATCAAATTCTGATTTTATATTAATATCTACAAAATATCTACATTTATCTATAGATAAACTACATAACAGTGTATATATATATATATATATATATATATATATATATATATATATATAGTATTGATTTTAACAGTATCTACAAAATTGCTGCATTTATTCTACAATTCAACTACATACTATTTGGAAAAAAATGTGGAATACATAATTTCAATTCATCTACGAATTATCTACAAAGATTCTACAAAATGGTAATGACAGTATTTGTCTTTATTTTCATGCAGGTTCATCTGGAACACTAAAGTTACTTGATATGCCAGCATCTCCCGTTATAGAGGAATATGAAAGTATAATAATAACAAAAAATACACTAAGTGTTATTGAAGAAGGACAAGTGTACCAAGACAATCAAACAATTGCAACTGCAATGAAGCACTATTCGGTCATGCACAGTTCCAATTCAGGGTTAAAAGATCTAGTCACAGAAGGTATGAACATATGAATGGTCAAAAGATCAGTATATTTTCATTTTTGTAGTTTATTTGTAATTTTTTACTTCTTTAGTTTTTCCTTGCTATATGTGTTTCTCAATATTGTAGATGAATTGTAGTTATGTTGTATACTGTGTTGATTTCTGTTAAAACAGTCATTTCGTTTACATCTACATTGATAACCAATATTCAAATTGTATTTATTTTGTAGCTACTGGCTTATATGTGTTGGTGAAAACTGTACATGGCACTTCAAGGCAACTAGCATTAATGATTATGCAATGTTCAAGGTCATAAGTTTCAACCGCCAGCACACATGCTCTTTAATGGATAATACATTCATACCACGCAAACCTACTGCAGTGGTATTTGGTAGCATGGTTATTCCAAAGTATTCTGATCCCAAGACAGTTTACACACCAAAGGACATACAAACTAACATGTTGTCTGAACACGACGTGAACCTAAGCTACATGCAAGCATGGAGAGCAAAGGAAAATGTTTACAGTTTTTGAGAGGTCATCCTGCTGACTCCTACAGCAAATTACCAAGTTATTTTTATATTCTTGAGAAGATGTATCCGGTATCTGTAGTTAAATTGAAGAAGACAGCAGATGAATGCTTCTTATATGCATTTGTAGCTATTTGTACGTCAATCAGTGGTTGGGAACATTGTAGGCCAGTAGTAGTAGTTGTTGGGAATTTCTTAATGTCATCATACAGGGGAATAATGCTGACAGCTAGTACAATGGATGCAGTAGGTAAAATTATAGATATTTTGTAGATATATTGTAGACTGTTTATAATATGTAGATAATTTATAGATATATTGTAGTTTGTATGTATTTGCCTTTTATGTGTATTTTCAAAGCTGCTAGTTAATAATTTTTTGACTCATAATGTAGGTACAATATTTCCATTGGCATATGTTGTTGTTGATTCGGAAAACGACGCATCGTGGAAGTGGTTTTTGAGCAATTCAAACATGCATATGGTGAAAGACCTTCAATGTGTGTTGTTTCAGATCGGAATGAGAGTATCATCAAGGCAACATCCGTTGTATATCCCGACATGCCACATTACTCTTGCATGTGGCATATTTGGACAAATATAAAGGCAAAGTTCAAGAAGGGTCATCTAAAGTTAAGCGAATTGTACTTTGCCACAACACGATCATACACTCTGGATGAATGTAATGAAAGGATGTCGAAGATTGAAGAGATAGAACTGCGTGTTAAATCATACCTATATGATATTGGATATCATAGATGGTTAAGAGTACATGAAACGGTGAACAGAACTTAGACTATGACATCAAACATTGTAGAGTCGTTGAATGCTGTAACAAAAGATGCAAGAGAGCTGCCGATAGTAGAACTATTAGAATATATGAGGACTCTTCTTGAAAGTTGGACCAACGAGAAGTTATTGAAAGCAAAGGGTACTTTCACATACCTTGGGTCAAAATTCAACAAAGAATTGGATAACAACAGAACATTATCGCAGAAGCTTAGGGTAAGATCTATTTATTTGGTGCATAAAAATAATATATTAACATTCAGTGTTCCCCAGATTGTAGATTATTTGTAGATAATTTGTAGATTGTAGATAACTTGTAGATAATTTGTAGATAATTTATATTCTGATTGTAAATATTTTGTTTTCTATTTGTAATGTAATTGTAGGTGAGGGCTTCAACAGATCATATCCATATTGTGATAGATGGTGTGAAACGGTACATTGTGTGTCTTGAAAATAAGAAATGTAGATGTGGCCAGTTCCAGCTTGATGAACTTCCTTGTGTGCATGTTTTGGCTGCTTTAAGGCACTGGAATGAATCTTATGAAAACTATTGCTCGCCGTTTTACACAAGGGAGAGCCTATTTCGTACGTATGAAATACCAGTAAATCCCCTGCCTGATGAAATCAAATAGAATGTGCCACAACATATATCTGATGAAGTAGTAAATCCACCTACAGGAGGGAAAAGGCAGCCAGGAAGACCTCAAAAAGAAAGATACAAAACATATGATGAAATAAATTCAAAGAAGTACAAGGTGTCATGTGGCAAATGGGGAGGTGAAGGGCATAACAAAAGATCTTGCAAGAATGCGCCCAAAAAGAAATAAATTTCATGTAGTTAACAGAGTATTTCAAAAGAATTGTTATTGTGTTCAGGATTATAGAATTTTGTGTGTAACTGTTGAAGTTTTTTAAGATCATAATGTAGTTAGTTTCAATTTTTTCATTTTTTTGTTAACATTTTTTTCTGTATTGACATAATACTTTCATAGAGTGATTTGTTTTTTACTATGTCAAGCATCCTTTATATAGTAGTTAATATTTATCTATAATTTATCTGCAATACAACTATAAAAAGATTTTGAATTAACCTGAATTGACAGAATAACTACATTTTAAATCAGTAGGAAAGGAGTTATATATACAAACAACAAGATATTAAATCAACTGGAATTGTCAGAATAAACACATTGTTAAATATTTTCTACACATTATATACAGATTTAACTACAAAATTATATACAATATTTTCTACAATTTTAATATTCAGTGTTCTCAGATTGTAGATATTTTGTAGTTTATTTGTAGATAAATTGTATTCTAACAACAAAATAACTACATATTTTTTAGTTGACAGAATAACAGTATAAAAAATCAGTTGAAACGGATTTATATGATAAAATAATGAAGAACAAGTACTCTAAACATTCAACAACTGAAGATAAAACAAACAGGCTATTTTCATTTGAACTACTAAACTAGATAGAAAAAAACAAAAAAAGTCTACTGTAAGTGTAGCGCAAGTCTGCTACAATTAAAACACAAAAATATTGTTCAAAAACTTGTGTACTATCTTTCTTCTAGACTAGCAACAACGATACAATTGTACTACATGTTTCATACATAGACATGGCAACTACTTCTTCTTCTTCCTCTGAACTCTTGTTTTCTCATTCAAAGTTGGTGCACCCTTTCTCCTTGCCAATCTGCCTGTCACCTCACTTTCACTAATTGCCCTATTTTCCTGCTTCTTTCTAGCATAGTCCCACAGTAGCGCTCCATAGTGTCTACGATGTTGGTTAAAATCAGAAAGGTCTTCTACGGGGATTGACAAGTCTCCAAGACTAACATACTCCGCAAAGGCAGCAACAAATACACCACAGTCGCTGCAAAAACAAAAAAAATGTCAATATTTACCAAATGATTAGAAAGAAAAAAGAAATAAATGTATAGAAAGAAAGAATATATTTTTTACAGTGATCCTTATTTTTGTTGTGGAATCTCTCCAACGATCCACTGAATGTTAAGAGGGTCGATAACAACTTTCTCAATGTATGCCTTTGTATTCTTGAAGTTGATGTCTTTACGCTTACCATAAAAATCGGTGCATGACAAATACAAAGGGATAATAACAGAAAACTTGTCGACACAAGATTCAACAATAGGGTGATTGCGTGAAGAGACCATGGAATCATACGCATAAAGTTGCCTGCCTGCAATGTCAAAAAAAACCAACACCCAGTGGAATTTTTCTACAATGTTGATGGGCATGATGACATAGTCAACTTCATCCCATGCAATATTTGCAAGTAGTCTATACCCCAATATATATTCTGCTACAACATCTTGGGGTTTAACAACAGGAAACTTACTTTTCTTGAGGAGAACTTTGGAACTTTTCATAAATTTGTTCAATCCTGGTCTTGAACAAACAATCTATTGTAGTAAACCTGGTCTGTTTGTGGGGTCATGCTTGCCTCTTTTCCTCAAGTAATACATTATAACATCAATGTGTTGCAATCAAAACAGTTGTCATTTATACAACAAGTCAACTTCAAATAATCTACACAAAACTACAATATAATTACAATTACACTACAATCAGAAACAAAGCATCTACAATCATATTTACAACAGATCTATAATTTATACTACAAGTCATCTTTAAATAATCTACACAAAACTACAATATACCTAGAATTACACTACAAACAGAAAACAAAGCATCTACAATCATATTTACAACAGATCTATAATTTATACTACAAGTCATCTTTAAATAATCTACACAAAACTACAATATACCTAGAATTACACTACAAACAGAAAACATAACATCTACAATCATGTCTACAACATATCTACAATTTATACTACAAGTCATCTTCAAATATTTTACATAATATACAACGTAACTACAATTACACTACAAACAGAAAACAAAGCATCTACAATCATATCTACAATATATCTACAAGTTATCTACAATATATCTAAAAAACTGGGTACATTAATTCTTACCGAGTCATTGAGGACTTGTCCGGGGTGTGCCAGGGAAAAGAACCACTCCTTCTTGTAAACCTTTTCCACTCCAAGGTCTAACCATGGCTTAATTTGGTTGTCCTTTATGGAATACGGAGCCTTCCTCCTATAAAAACAAATAGATATCAAAAACAAATGTAGAATGAAGTGGATATGTAAAAGATGAAAGCTGGAATCAAAGTGTCAAATTGTGCATTCTAACCTCTTTGAACCTTTGTCGGTGTCGTGGTATAACCACTTGTTGAATTGATCCAACACCTCAGGATCTACATCTTCACCAATAACAGTAGTAAATGGTTGCTTGAGGTGGAAAATTTGAGGTCCAACCGAGGTGCTGCCACCAGAACTGTATAGAGGGAGAAATGGTGATCGGGCATGCTTTCTCGGCTGCCTTGTTCTACCTGGATGCATAGGTGTTGCATCATATTGTATGGGCTCACCAAACTTAACCAACTGGGATAAGTTATCAGGCAACTCGAAATCATTGAGAGTAACCTCCTTCTTCTCACCTCCGGATTCTTCTGAATCACCTAGATTCACATACTATGCCTCTGCACCTGCATTGTCATCTTCCTCATTCACCTGTTCTGTTTGAGCTGCTACAGTCACTCCGTGAATTGGAGACTGCGCATTCATATCTTCCCTCTCTGTAACACCATGTATATCTTACTAATAGAAAGGTTAAAATATTCAAAAATAAAGAAAATATCTCTGAATACCAATTCATACCTGCATTCTCTTCATCAGTTGCACCTTCAAAATGTGTATATAAATCAACACGTGATGGAAGATTTTCTTGACCAATTGCACCTTCAACATGTTCTGTTTTTTCCATTGAAAATGGTAAATCATACTGTATAATAATGGCTTGACAGATTAAGTAAGATATGTAGGTGTGTTATAATATCTATATTTATCTGTTAACAAACTACAATATGTTGTATTGAATTGTATATATTATATATATATATATATAATGTAGATATTTTGTAGACATATATTAGATATGTTGTAGATAATCTGTAGCTAATTGTAGTGTGATGACCCAAAAGGTCATCTTTCATAATTTAAGCAATATATGTGTTCCGAGGCTTTGAGATCCTCTGTTAGCCTCACCTCAATATGCGTGCACAGCCCGGGTGTGTAGACGGGAAGCTTATATGTTAAAAACTGACAAAGAATGAGTTTTGATAATTATAAATGAATATAGTTAACTTTGGTCAACATTTCTTGTAAACGGACCTGGACCCGTGATTCGACGATGCCGGAGGGTCCGTAGGAAAATATGGGACTTGGACATATGCCCGGAATCGAATTCCGAGGTCCCAAGCCCGAGAAATGAATTTTTAGAAAAAATTATTTTCTGAAAATAATAAAGGAATATGAAAGTGAATAATTATGTGGAAACCTCGTTACCGGGTCCGTATTGTGATTCCGGAGCCCGGAACAGGGTTATTATATACTATTTGTCTTATCTGTGGAATTTGGGGTAAAACGGGCGTGAATTGAGTAGTTTCGGATCAAAATTGAGGTTTTGAGGTTTTAAAGAATTTGAAATGTGACTTGGAAAGTGATGTTATGTTCCCGAGGTCCGAATGAGATTTCGAGACCGGGAATAGTTCCGTGGTGTCATTTATAACTTATCTGCAAAGTTTGAAGTCATTCCGAGCAGTTTAGGCCGGTTCAACATATTGAAGTGAATTCTAGAATTTTAAAGTTCTTAAGATTTGATTAAATAAGTTTTGGGGTTTGATTTCGAGTCCGCTGTTGTTTTTCGTGTTCCGAAAGTTCGAGCAAGTCCTCTTAGTGATTTAGGACTTGTTGGTATATTTGGACGGGGGCTCAGGTGCGCCCAGGTGCCTCCCGGACCCCGCGTGAGGCCAAAAACCAGCAGAAACCACTGCTGGTGCACAACAGCTGGTGTGACCGCAGGTGCGGTTGCCCAGCTGCAGGTGCGGGACCGCCCCTGCGGTCCCAGCCTCGCAGGTGCGACCCTTCTCGCAGGTGCAACCCAGGCGCCGCAAGGGCGGCTCCGCAGGAGCGGTTTCTTTTCCGCAGGTGCGGCCCCTTCTGGGCTGGCCCAAGTTCGCAGGTGCGATCCATTTTCTGCACCTGCGATACCGCAGGTGCGATCCTTTTTCCGCACCTGCGATACCGCAGGTGCGAGTCCC
>ML285790.1:7809-46878 GCA_005239495.1 Nicotiana undulata
CCCCCCCCCCCCCCCCTAAAATGATGATGTGATGTGTCAATGAATAACAACAGAGATTGAGATATGATATGAATATGAGTGCATATGACTGAGTATATAAAACAAAGAAAGCATATAACTCCACATCAGAAATGACCTCAGTGGGTCCAAACTGTATCGGCATAAGTCTAAACATAATATCTAACATGGATGACAACTCAATTACTATACCACATGGTGGAGACACAGATAACAACAAGATAGGGCCACTATACTGTGCCGTGGGAACCTCTAAGTCAAAATTCAGGGTGCACGTCCACACGCCCGTCACCTAGCATGTGTGTCACCTTAATACCAATCACAAAACACGTATTGCGGGGTTTCATACCGTCAATACTAAGTTCAGAAGAGTTACTTACCTCGAACGAGCCAATACCCATACCGAGCAATCCAAGCAATGATCCAAAGATGCTATCCCGCATGTTCCGACCTCCAAATGGATCGAAACTAACCAACAAAAATTCAAATACATCAAACAATGCTAAAGGAACCAATCCCAATCATAAAAGATCAAATCTTGAATCAAATCCCTTAACCGGCCCAAAGCCCAACCTGGGCCTACACCTCGGATCCCGAAACAACTCACAAAATTTGACAACCCATTCAGTTACGAATCTAACCATACTAGTTTCACTCAAATCCGACTCCAATTCGATGTCAAAACTCAAAAATTCATATTATGAAACTTTAGGCCAAAACCCCCTAATTTCCTCTTTACAATTCATCAACCAATAGCCAAGAATGAAGATAGGTTCAAAAATATGATCAAAACCGTGTAGAGAACACTTACCCCAATCCTTGTGATGAAATTTGCTCCAAAAATCGCCTCAATCCGAGTCCCACATCTCAATATATGAGGAAAGACCAAGACCCTCGATTTATATCTTCTGCCCAGTGCTTCTGCACCTGTGACACATTAGCTGCTTCTGCCGCATCGCTTCTGCGACACGAGCTCCTCTTCTACGGACTCTATTATCCAACTGACCCATCGCACCAAGGAGTTAACATCCACTTCTGCGCAACCGCAGGTGCGCAATCCAACACGCTCTTGCGCCCAAGATCTTTGCTTCTGCGGGGCCGCAGATGCGCCCTGATTCCCGCTTCTACGATCCATTCTAACCAAGCCTTCCTTCGCTTCTGCGATCAACTGCCTGCACCTGCGAACTAGCATCTGCATGCATTCTTCTGCAGATGCGGAAACACATTGAATCAGCAGCCTTCAGCAACAACAACATGACGGAAAATGATTCGAAATCAAATCTGAAACACACCCGGGCCCCTCAGGACCCCGTCCAAACATACCAACAGGTTGCATATCATAACACAGACCTACTCAAGGCCTCAAAACACACATAATAACATAAAAATGAGGAATCACACCTCAATTCGAAATCATTAAACTTTCAAACTTCAACTTCCACAACTGATGGTGAAACCTATCAAATTGTGTCCAATTGGTCTCAAATTATGCACACAGGTCACGGTTGACCTAACGGATCTGCACCAACTTACAAAATCAGAATTCGACCCCGATATCAAAAAGTCCACTCCCAGTCTAACTTTCCAAAATTCTAAGTTTTGTCATTTCGAGCCAAACTTTACTACGGATCTGCAAATCACAATATGGACGTGCTCTGAAGTCCTGAATCACCCAACGGAGCTAATGGAACCATCAGAAATCCAATCTGAGGTCAATCACTCAAAAGTCAAAACTTGGTCAAACCTTTCAAATTTAAAGCTTCTAGCTGAGAATCATTCCTCCAAATCAATTCCGAATAACCTGAAAACCAAAATCGACGATTCACATAAGTCATAAACATCATACGGGTCTACTCATGCCTGTTGATACCCAATTTTTCCTCAAAGTATTTTCAAACTTATATATAAGCTTTCAAAATCACTCTTTGCAATAATGAGTATTTTCCTAATTTTTCCTATTTTATCTAAACTATTTCCCTATTTATTTAATATTGTATATTTTTATAATTTATAAATTGTGCTCTAAAATAAATTTCAAAATACTTTCCAGTTCAGTACGTCATTTATAATCACTTTTTATTTATTAAAATCAAATTATTTTGTAAATTGACCAATTGTGTCTTATTTAATTTCAATTACGATAATTTTGCAACTATAGCCTAATTGCACATTTTATGCTATTTTAATTCGATAATTATTCATAATATCATTTGATTACCTTAATTTCATTTATTTAAACTCAATTTAATTTTTTATATAATTATTAGTTGTTTTATTAATTACTTATCTATTTTTTGTGGGTATTTAACTAATAGCCACTTTTATTTCAATTATAGCCAAAAATCATAACCCAACCCACCTGACCCTTTATCCCAATTCCTACCCAGCCCAAACCCAACTCATACCCGGCCTAACCCACAATTTAATCTGAACCGTTGATCAATCTTGATCAACGGCTCAAACCTCACCTTCCATAATTAAACGAACCTAACCCCCTCCCCTGTCTCTCATTCAGTCGAGACCACTCTCTTTTTCGTCTCTTCTGCCCCTTCATCTCTCTAGAACATTCTGGGCTCTTTGTCTTCTCCGATGGCCTCCAGCCTTCATCTCCAGCCATCTCCAGTCTCACCCCTTCAACCACCAGCCACCACAGAGCTACGTTTCTCAGGTCACTACGTTTCTGAGACCCTTTAAGGATTCAACCATGCAGAATGGCCATGGAGGCTCCTACCTGGACGTTTCCGGCCTTCTCCGGCGAGGTTCAACTCGGTGGTGTTCCAGCTACCACCATCTCTGAGTATTACAACAGGTTTTCCGATTATCTATGGTAACTATATCTGAAACCCTAGTTCTGACCTTTCAACTTCTTCCAAGATCTGCAACAGATCTATGTTTATCTCGATGCTTTAAACCTATTTTTCTTAAAACTGGTACTCTTCGAACGATTTTTGCTTTTTAAGAACTAGGGTTCTTAGAACCCCTTTTAAACGGTTTAACTTCTGATTTCTCAGTTTTATTTCACGATTCTTCTTATGTTTGCCTGTTTATTTGAGGTTTTACTTTGTTTGATTCTTTGTTGAAACCCTAAAGCCTTTAGTCGAAACCTAGTTTCTGATTTGCTTTTCGACATATATGTTTACTTGCTCGATATGTCTGTATGTCTCTCATGAGCATTCTAGGTTTCATGTGTGCTTTGTGCTTCCTGATCTAAATTGTTCTTAGGGTTTTGACTGATTTTGCTCAATACATGTTATTTATCAAGTCTGACTACCCGTTATTGATTGTTCACATGATTAGTTATACTGATTTTGTGTAATTACCCGTTAAACCTGTGATATATATGCCCTAAGTCTATGATTTTGTGTAGAGCTCCTCGCTGATTTTGAATTGCTTCTTTACTTATGTGATACTTCCCTTATTTATTACTGATTCTCTGTAATTTTCAATCCCATGCGTATCTCTTTGAACCAATTTTCAGAATTGAAATGGTACTCTAGCCTATTTTTATGTGCACAAATATGTTGTCAATCATTCAATACAGACTTTCCTTAATTGTGTATTTATGTACTTAGACTTAATTGCATTATTTATACTTTACTACCCCTGTCATGGTAAAAAATCACTTTCACAGTGATTCCTTTCCTTATTTAGTATTGATTGCGTCTGTTTGAGCTGTGACTCCCTAATTAAAGGGAGTCCAAGTCCTAATTGATTCTGATTTGGTATTATTCCCATATTTATGCTAAACCTTTACTTGTTACCACATTTTCCTGCATGTTTTCAAAGCTATAAATACTCCTACTCTTTCATTAGTATGGTGAGTGGAACACTGCTCAACTCTCTCTATACAACTCTCTTGTGTTATGCTTCTCTTGGCTCTCTCTCTTGTCTCTATTCTTACTCTTTGCTGCCTACTATTAGTCGGCTGCTAAGCCAAGGCTAATACGGTGCTATTTGCTACTCTCTGCTGCTGCTCTTTACTTGCATCACTGGTATGTCCTGGTTAATATTACTGTACTCCAAACAACATGTTTCAATTTTGTTTAAGGTTTTTACTGTTTCTTTTGTGCTTCTATTTGTGGTTCTATTGCTTACCCTGCAACTAGCATGCCTAAATCCTTTTATGATCTCTCTTCTTCTTCTAGTTAACTTAACTCCTATTATGTTTGCCTTTAGTTCCTTATGCCCTACGCATGTAACTACCTGTTCTATCTAGCATCCCTTATGTGTTTTCTGTAGCAACTGTATGACGCTTGGTATCTTTAGGTGATGAATCTATTACTGTAATTCCAATTGGTTATGACCATTATTTGTCCCCTAAACTCCTTTTCCTGTTGTGACTCCTTTCTGGTACTCCACTGAGTTATGACTAGTTGTTGTTACTTCTTTTGTTCAAAACAAATCTCATGTTACCCTCTAATCCATGGGGTGAACCTGTAACTTTAAACTAATTATATACTGCCCTATTATTTGTCCCTTGAATCCCTTGTTTCCATGTTTGTGTTTGTTTGCTTGGAACTCTACTGAGTTATGATTAGTTTTTGTTACTTCCTATTTCAAAACTATTTCTTCTGTTAGTCTATAAGTGATTTCAAAAGTCCCTTTCTTAACCTTTTTTTAGCACTTCACACAATTCCTAGACCTTTAGGTTCCACCCCCCTCAGTGTGTGCATCGCTTAGGGACCACGAGTTCCCTCTGAACCTTGAGACACTGAGGTAGGGTACTCTACACTGCACTTGTTTACCCATGGGAATTTGCTGGGTGCTGGTATTGGCCAGGGCCCTCACCAAGGCCTTTGGGAGCTTTTCCGCACCCAGGTTGATGTAAGGCTGTGAAATTGAAAGGGGTGAGTCTGGAAGATTGGGCCCTTGTGAAGGCTCCCTATAGAGTAACTTCTTGTTTTATTTTAACTACTGTAATTCATTTAATTTGGCATGTAATAATCTGTAAATAGATTGCTGGGGATATATAATGAAATGGGGAGGTGGGTTATGCGTGCTTAATTTAGTCATGGGTAGAAACATGCTTATAGGGTTTACTTTCCTACGTGTTCAGAAGACATCTTGTTTAAGACATGCATCTCATGAATTAGAAATCCTGCCTTAGGTTCTTTCACTTTAGCATGCCTATTATGCTCACTTTGTAAGCCATGATCATATGTTAATAACTATAACCAGTGATAAAACTGTTATAAAGTATCATTACTGCATTTTCATAATCATAGCATCTAGAAACCATGTCTTTTAGGTAGTCTTATATGCATTAGATATCCTGTCACTTAAGGTTTCAAATCTGTTTGGATTACCATATTTGAACACCTAATTCGCATGTCAATCTGTTAATCTAATGAAAATGCGTGTTTAATTGTTTGAAACATTTTCTGCAAATATATATCCCCTCTTAAAATCAGAATCAAATATGCATGTCACCTTTAAAACAATTAGGAAATAAATAAGACTCCTAGGCAAACCTTAGGCCTAACGCATAATTAAATCAAGTCGACTATGCTGGAATTAATAGCCTCTCCTAAAATTCCCGTACTTGGAACTTTCTGATTTCCTGAAATCTACTCTATTTTCAAACTCCTGTGTTCCTTTTAGAGACAATCCTAAAGGTATACATTTTCTTACTCTCAGTACTGATTTCTGGCTCCTGATCCACCTTTAACTGTTGAGTTTTGAATTTACTACATCCTTGCTAAACTAATTTTCTAAAACGGTTTAATGAAGTCCTATGAATTACTGGGTTCTCGAATTTCAAATAAATGAACTCTTACTCGATTTACTGATTTTTCGAAAGCTCTCTAAATTGTCCTGAACTCTTGAGTCTTGAACGCTGTTTTAAATTCAATTAAATATCTGCAACTGCTACTTTTGAATCCATCAGCCTTAACTAACTCTCTCAGATTTAAACTCAACCTACTGCTCTTTACTAAAAAAATCATGTTTTCAAACTTTCCTGTTGAGACTTTAATTGTGTTTGAGACGTGCCACTTATGTGTTTTGACTGTGGAGGGATTTGTGAGCCTATTGACTGCCCTATGTGATCCCAATATGTATTGTCCTATTTGTTTCGTACTGTCGTCTAGTATTTTATCCTTTGAACCTGAGGGTCCAGCCTAGTACTCACCTTGTAGGATTAGTAGTCCTAAATACCCTCCAGGACTTATAGGATGAGACGGGTAATGGCATGCAATAAGCTTTTGTGACCAACACATGCGCTTTAAATAACCTTACGGGGCGGGAAGGGTAGAATACATATATGATGACTGGTGCGCTAATACCACGTGTAGCCGCCTCCTCGAGGTGTGACATACCGGGTATGGCATTGAAGTGATCCGTATTACTTTAAACCTAGGACAATTCTTTTGTTTATGATATTACAAAACCTTTAAAGATTTTCATATTTGTTTAAAATCCCCTCTTATGTGAACCTTATTTGTTACTTTCTCACCGTCCATATTCACAAAACTTATTGGTTGGGACCCACAGTTGTGGATCTTGAGGGGTGTCTAATACCTTCCCCTTGGGATAATTTCAAGCCCTTACCCAATCTCTGGTAATGCGAACTAGTTCGTGAGTTATCAACTCTAGGTGCCCTAACGCACCAAAAAAATCTTTAGGTGGCGACTCTTCCTTAAACCTCTTCCTTTAAGGAGTTGTCCAGAATTTCATCAACCTGATCTCTCCGTACCTAACCCGTGCGATAGAAAAAGGGGGCGCGACAATGCCCACAATAACCGAGCAAAGTGCAACTGCTCAAAATGACCTGTCGGGTAATTACAGACTTGTGTTTATTATTGGTTTTTATTTTCAAGCGGTTCGAGATTGTTTTGGAAGAATGATTCTCGTTTTAGAAGCTTTATGTTGGAAGGGTTGACCAAGGTTCGACATTGGGGTAAATGGACTCAAATCGGTGTCACTACCCAAATCCTAAATCAGGTCGCGATGGCGCCCAACACCGATGTCATGCAAGCCAACATCAATTTACTAGTGAGTTTAATTTAATTTACCAAAGCATTTCCGTCACTTACTAAATTTAGATTTAAGACATTAGGTAAAAGCGGGCCACTTAGGCCATTTTAAAAGGAAATAGCCATAAAAGTCATAATTTATATTTACAACCCAAAAATATAATGTCTACTACGTGTGTGCCAGGAACTAGTGTCACAAGTTTACAGGCATCTAGTAGAATGAGAATCCAAAAGAATACATATATGTCCTATCGTCTAAGAAAAATATAGACATATATAACAAAGAAAGAAAACTCCAGGGTGCTGCTGGAAGACGTCATGGAAAGCAGCTCACCGAGAATTCCAAACCAAGTACAAGTCAGGGACGAGATACAGACGATACCCAGATGCACCTGCCTCAGAACCTGTACAATTAAGTACAGAAGCGTAGCATGAGTACATAAACAATATGTACCCAGTGAGTATCCCGTCTAATCTCGAAGAAGTAGTGACGAGAAGTCGACGTGATACTTACTAGGGTCAAAATAATATAGTTTAAATGTAAGGCTAAGTAGGAATAGCAGTCATGAATAATAACGAAGACAGGATCATCAAATAACATTTGCAACTATCTATACGTGTCAAGTTCTCTAGCATATAAATTACCTAGTTTTCCTTTTCATGATATTCAACAGACACACATTCACATAACACCCAAACAATTCACAAACACATGATATGCCGTGAACGTACCGCCAATACAACGCGAAAATGAATGTGCACTACTGAAGGGTCGAACTGCTTGAACCATAGATGTATCTATTACACTGCTCGCGAATCGAACATGCGACGCGGTTGACATAATAGTAAGGCTACCCCGCTCGCGAATCATACATACGACGCGGGTACCCGTATACATACACATAATTTAACAGGAACTCGGGAATTCAATAGAGAATATACTTACAGAAATGGATTCAATAATATAAATTTCGGAATGTAACTTCCTAGATGTCAACTCAATAATTCAAGGATATTAGGCAACCTAAACTACATTTAAGATTACAGGTACGGCATATAAAGCATGCTTGTGAATCCTAAAACTACCCGACATAACATAATAGTAGCTACGCACGAACTCTCATCACTTCGTGCGTGCTTAGCCCCCGAAATAAAAGACATGCAATCATTTATATTTACCTATGGGGACAATTCCCTCTTACAAGGTTAGAAAGGAGACTCACCTCGTGTCAAGTCTAGCTTCAGGATCAAGAACGCGCCCGAAACTCCAAATTCGTCTCCCAAGGACTCGAAACTAATCAAATATTGCATAAATAAATCAATCCATACTCAAGAGTATGAAATTCCTCTATTTAAATGATTATTTCAACCTAAATTGAAAAATCCCAAAATACACCCTCGGACCCACATGCTCGGATTTCGGATATTTTCAAAGGAAACACTCACCCATAGCCTAAGGATCAACATTATATAGTTTTTGTATGATTTCATAACTAATATTTTGGTAATTCTCTCATTTTCATAAAAATCTAGGTTTTACTCTAACCCATGATTTCTACTAACTAATGTGTTAATCTACCTAAGAATTCAAGTATTAAACTAAGTTTAGGGTAGGAACTACTTACCTTACAGTGGCTAGGTCATTTATCTCCGTTGCATACTCTAAACTCGCCCAAGGATGAAGTGAAATGGTCAAAAATGGTGAATTCCCGAATATTAAAACAACCTCACTGCCAACAGGTTTTTCGCTTTCGCATCTGTGAGAAAATCTCGCACCTATGGAGGAGGGGAAGGGGGCCTGGCATCGCACCTGCGGCTCTGCTTCTACGAACAGTGATCTGCACCTGCGGAAATGGGAAACTCCACCTGGGGCCGCACCTGCGAGGCTGGGACCGCAGAAATGGTCTCGCACCAGATCTGGTGCACCAGCAGTCATTTTATGTTGGTTTTTGCCTTGCTTGATGCCCGAATGGCATCCAGACCCACCCGAGACCCCGTCCAAATATACCAACAAGTCCGAAATCATTATACGGACTCGCTCGAGCCTTCGGAACGTCCACACAAACACTAAATCTAAGAATCACACCCCAAAACCTATTGGATCAAACTTAAGAACTTCAAGTTCTACAATACGCTAACAATGCGCCGAACCTACCTATACTACTCGGAATGACACCAAATTTTACGAGCAAGTCATAAATGACCCAACGGAACTATTCCTGGTCTCGGAATTCCATTTGGACCTCGATAACACAAAAACACATTCCAAACCTCAATTTGAACTTATGGAAACTCTTATTTCACTATTTGGCGCTGAAACTCTCCCGGGTCATCCAAAACCCGCTCCGAACATACGCCCAAGTCCGAAATCAACATACGAACCTACCGAAACCTTCCAATCTCGATTCTGAGGTCGTTTACTAAAAATGTTGACCGAAGTCAATCTTGGCCTTAAAGACCAACCTTAAGGAACTAAGTGTTCCTAAACCATTCCAAACTCCTCCAAATGCCGAACCACCCGTCCCTGCAAGTCATAAATAAGAAAAAGCAACTACGAGAAGTCTCATTTAGGGGAACGGGGTCTTAAAACACTAAACATCCTCGAACAGGTCTACAATCATACCTGGAGTGCTGAATAGGTGTGGATATCTCTTTCGCATGTCCTCCTCGTACTCCCAAACCGCCTCCTCGACTAGTTGGCCCATCCATTGGACCTTTACGGCGGAAACCCTCTTGGATCTCAAATGAAGATCCTGCCTATCAATAATAGCAATTGGCTCCTCCTCCTAGCCCAACCTCTCGTCTAGCTGGATGGTGATGAAATCTACCACGTGAGAGAAGTCGGCGTGGTATCTCTGGAGCATGGAAACATGAAAGACCGGATGAACCCCCGATAAACTGGGAGGTAAAGCAAGCTCATAAGCAACCTCTCCGACTCGCCTCAACAACTCGAATGGACCTATAGACCATGGGCTCAGCTTGCCCTTCTTCCCAAACCTCATAATACCCTTCATCGGCGAGACTTTTAACAGAACTTTCTCTCCCTCCATAAATGACACATCACGCGCCTTCTGATCCGCGTGACTGTGTTGTGTGAATCCTCTCTTGTATCAGCTTCACTTTCTCCAAAGCATCCTTCACCAGGCTAAAACCACTTGATAGGAGAACGACATCGCCGACCATACAAGGCCTCAAATGGAGCCATCTCAATGCTGGACTGATAAATATTATTATAAGCAAACTCGGCCAAAGGCAAGAACTGATCCCACTAACCTCCAAAGTCAATCACACATGCCCTGAGCATGTCCTCCAATATCTGAATTGTCCGCTACGATTTCCCATCAGTCTAAGGGTGAAATGTTGTGTTGAGCTCTACCCGTGTGCCTAACTCACTCTGCAATGCTCTCCAGAACTGCGAGGTGAACTGAGGACCTCAATTTGATATAATAGACATAGGCACACCGTACAACCGAACTATCTACCGAATGTAGATCTGGTCCAACCTCTTTGAAGTATAAGTAGTAGCTACTAAAATGAAATGCGCTGACTTGGTCAACCTGTCCACAATGACCCAAACCTTATCAACCTTCCGTAAAGTCTGAGGCAACCCAACTACGAAGTCCATAGTGATGCGCTCCCATTTCCATTCAGGTATAGGCATCTGCTGAAGTAGGCCTTCTGGCCTCTTGTGCTCATACTTAACCTGCTGGAAATTTAGACATCCAGCCACATACTCCACTATGTCTTTCTTCATCATCCTTTCCCAGAATGCTGCTTCATGTCACGATACATCTTCGTAGCACCAGGATGAATAGAATACCGTGAACTGTGAGTCTCCTCTAGAATCCTCTCCCTCAAACCATCAACATTAGGGACACATAAGCGACCCTGAAGTCTCAGAACTCCATCTTTTCCAATAGAAACCTCCTTGGCACCACCCTGTACCACAGTCTCCCGGAGAGCCACCAAGTGTTGATCATCAAACTACCAAGCCCTGATCTCCCACAATAATGATGATTGAACAACCACACGTGCAAGAACTCGACTGGGCTCTGACAGGTCTAACCTCACCAAGCGATTATCCAAGGACTGAATGTCCAAAGCTAAAGGTCTCTCCTCCGCTTAAATGTAAGCCAAGCTACCCATACTCTCCGTCTTTCTACTCAAGGCGTCTGCAACAACATTCGCCTTGCCTGGGTGATAAAGAATAGTGATGTCATAATCCTTCAGTGACTCAAACCACCTGTGCTGCCTCAAATTAAGATCCCTCTGCTTGAACAAGTGTTGCAAGCTGCGGTGGTCTGTATAAACCTCACAAGACACATTACAAGTAGTGCCTCCAAATCTTAAGAGCATGAACAATCGTCGCCAACTCCAAATCATGCACAAGGTAATTTTTCTCATGAACCTACATCTGACGTGAAGCATATGCAATGACTCGCCCCTCCTGCATCAACACACATCCCAAATCGATGCGTGAAGCATCACAATATACTGTATAAATTACAGAATGGGAAGGCAATACAAGAACTGGTGTCGAGGTTAATGCTATCTTGAGCTTCTGAAAGCTCGCCTCACACTTGTCAGACCATCAAAACGGGGAATTCTTCTGAGTCAATCTAGTCAGAGGAGCTGCAATGGATGAAAAGCCCTCCACAAATCGGCGATAATAACCTGCTATACCCAAGAAACTCCTGATCTCTGTAGATGAGGTAGGGTGTGGCCAACTCTGAACTGCATCAATCTTCTTAGGATCGACCTTGATACCCTCTCCGGACACCACATGTCACAAGATTGCCACATAATCCAACCAAAACTCACACTTGGAGAACTTAGCATACAACTTCTGTTCTCGCAAAGTCTGGAGCACAACTCTCAAATGCTGCTCGTGCTCCCCCAGACTACGTGAGTAAATCAGAATGTCATCAATAAAGACAGTGACAAAAGAATCAAAATAAGGCCTGAACACCCTGTTCATCAAGTCCGTAAATGCTGTTGGGGCATTAGTCAAGCCAAAGGACATCACCAGGAACTCATAATGTCCATATCTCATACGAAAGGCAGTCTTCGGAACATCCGAGTCCCGAATCTTCAGCAGATGGTACCCCGATCTCAAGTCAATCTTAGAAAACACCAGAGCACCCTGCAACTGGTCAAACAAATCATCGATACACGAAAACGGGTACTTGTTATTGATGGTGACCTTGTTCAACTGGCAGTAATCAATATACATCTGCATAGTCCCATCCTTCTTCTTCACAAATAGCATTGGAGCTCCCTAAGGTGATACGCTCGGTCTGATAAA
Organism: Nicotiana undulata; assembly: GCA_005239495.1. Taxonomy (NCBI): domain Eukaryota; kingdom Viridiplantae; phylum Streptophyta; class Magnoliopsida; order Solanales; family Solanaceae; genus Nicotiana; species Nicotiana undulata. The sequence continues at coordinate 20,107 of ML285790.1, forward strand.
CCCCTTATCCAACAACTCCTCAAGTTGTTCTTTAAATTCCCTCAATTCTTTTGGAGCCATACGGTATGGGGGAATAGATATAGGCTGGGTGCCTGGAGCTAAGTCAATGCAAAAATCAATTTCACGATCTGATGGCATGTCTGGAAGGTCTGAAGGGAATACATCAACAAACTCTCGAACTACCGGCACTGAATCAATCGTCGGAGACTCGGAGGTGGTGTCCCACACATAAACAAGATAAGCCAAACAACCCTTATCGACCATATGTCGAGCCTTCAGGAAGGAAATAACCTGACTGGCTGCACTAACTGAGGAACCTCTCCACTCCAATCTCGGCAACTCGGGCATGGCTAGAGTAACAGTCTTGGCATGGCAATCTAGAATAGCATGATAAGGAGATAGGCAATCCATGCCCAGGATGACCTCAAAATCAACCATATCAAGCAACATGAGGTCCGCTCTGGTCTCGTACCCACAGAATGTAACCACATAGGACCGATAAATCTAGTCCACAATCACAGATCGCCCATAGTAGTGGACACATAAACAGAAGTACCCAAGGACTCGCGAGGAATATCCAGGAAATGAGCAAACAAAGCTGATACATATGAGTAAGTGGATCCTGGATCAAATAATACCGAGGCATCTCTACCACATACTGAAATAATACATGTGATCACGGCATCTGAGGCTACTGCATCTGGTCTGGCCGGGAAAGCATAGAGTCTGGTGTGAGTACCGGATAATTGACCTCCACTAGTATGAACAGGAGCTGACTGGGCTCCCCCTGCCCGGCCTCCACCTCTAGGACGACCCCTGCCTGTATGTCCTCCACCTATGGGTGGCCGAACCGCTGGTGATGAACTCATACGCCGATAACCCTGATGCACTGCCTTGCCCCAAAGCCTGGGACAAGTCCTCCTAATATGTTCTGGATCCCCGCACCCATAACAACCTCTCGACACCTTAGCCTGCTTCCCGGAAGGACCCTCAATAGATGGAGGTCGGTGAGAACTCTCTGGCATAGCACTGAAGTAAGGACTAGAAGACCCCTGATGACCAGAATATCTGCCGGAGGGACCCTGAATAGCTAGAGGGTGATAAGAACTCTCCGGTATGGCACTGAAATAAGGCCTCACCGGAACACCTCGGGAGGTGGTGGGGGTGATGAATATGGAGGCCTACTGGGCTGGCCCCTACCGAACTGACTTCTGCCCCTGGCTGGAGCACCACTAAAATCTCCATAAAATCTAGCTCTCTTGTCCTACTGACTCTACTCTCTGCCCCTCGATCGATAACCCTCAATCCGGCAAGCAATCTCGACCACAAGCTGATAGGGAGTCCCCATCTCCACCTCTCGGGCCATGTTGGCCCTAATACTAGAGTGCAACCCAGCTACAAATCTTCGCACTCTCTCCACATCAGTAATAAGTATCATGAGGGAATGACGAGACATCTTAGAAAACCTAGCTTCATAGTCAGTCACGGACATATGAACCTGCTCCAGCTGCTCAAACTGATACCGCAACTCTTCCCTCTCGGAGGGTGGGATATATTTGTCCAGGAAAAACTGAGTGAACTACTCCCAAGTGAGTGGAGGAGAATCTGCCAGTCTACCAAGAATATAAGACTGCCACCACCTGCGGCCTCTGCCCTCTAACTGGAAGGTAGTGAAATCAATTCCATGGGACTTCAGTATCCTCATGTGGTGCAGTATGTCCCTGCACCTATCAATAAAGTCTTGTGCATCCTCATGACGCTCACCTCCGAAGACACGAGGGTGCAATCTGGTCCATCTATCCAATAGCTTCTACAGATTATCGTCCGAAGCTGATCTGGGCTCAAGTGTTGCTGTTACTGGCTCGGGCCTCGCCTACAGGTAGTGTACCTAGGGTCTGATATACTGCCGCTACATGACCTGCAGCCTGGGCAGTAGGGTTCTGGGTCCCCCTCCCGCCTGAGATGTGGCAGGATCTGCTGGAAATAAACCAGCCTGGGTCATGGTGTCCATGAACCGCATCATACGGCGCATTACCTCCTGGAATCATGGCGCTGTCATGAAGTCCAACGGGGCAGGATCTGCTAGGGGCACCTCGCCCTGTTCCTCAGTAATGGGATCCGCGGGTGGTGCAACTAGAACAGCTCTAGGACACCCTCATCCCCTACCTCAGGTCGGTGCCCTCCCTTGACCTCAGATGACGGGGGTAGCGGCCCCTCCCAGGTCTGGAACGTCGGATGCGCACGTACTCACCATCTGTGAGAGAATAGAAGAGTGAGATTTAGTATACCATCAACTGCACGATGGAAGGTGAATAAGAGAGATTTCCTAACACCCTATAGCCTCCCGAAGATAAATACAGACGCCTCTGTACCGATCCGCAAGACTCTATTGGGTTTGCCCGTAACTTATGAGACCTACGTGAACCTAGAGCTCTGATACCATGCTGTCATGACCCAAATCCTGAATCAGGTCGTGATGGCGCCCAACACCGATGTCAGGCAAGCCAACATCAATTTACTAGTGAGTTTCATTTAATTTACCAAAGCATTTTCATCACTTACTAAATTCAGATTTAATACATTAGGTAAAAGAGGGCCACTTAGGCCATTTTAAACAGAAATAGCCATAAAAGTTATAATTTATATTTACAGACCAAAAATATAATGTCTACTACGTGTGTACCAGGAACTAGTGTCACAAGTTTACAGGCATCATGTAGAATGAGAATCCAAAAGAATACAAATTTTCCCTACTATCTGAGGAAAATATAGACATATATAACAAAGAAAGAAAACTCCAAGATACTGCTGGAAGACGTCAAGGAAAGCAGCTTACCAAGAATTCCAAACCAAGTAAGAGTCAGGGACGAGGAGGGGAAGGGGGGCTTGGCATCGCACCTGCGGAGCACTGTCCACACCTGCGACTCCGCTTTTGCGAACAGTGATCCGCACCTGCGGAAATGGGCAACTCCACCTGGGGTCGCACCTGTGAGGCTGGGATCGCAGAAGCGGTCTCGCACCTGCAACTAGCCCTCCACAGGTGCGGTCGCACCAGATCTAGTGCACCAGCAGTCATTTTATGCTGGTTTTTGCCTCGCTTGATGCCCGAATGGCATCCGAGCCCACCCGAGAGCCCGTCCAAATACACCAACAAGTCCTAAATCATTATACGGACTCGCTCGAGTCTTCGGAACGTCCAAAACAATAGTAAATCTAAGGATCACACCCCAAAACCTATTGGATCAAACATAAGAACTTCAAGTTCTAGAATTCGCTAACAATGCGCCGAACCTACCTATACTACTCGGATTGACTCCAAAGTTTGCGAGCAAGTCATAAATGACCCAAAGGAACTATTCCCGGTCTCAAAATTTCGTTTGGATCACGATAACACAAAATCACATTCCAAACCTCAATTTGAACTTAAGGAAACTCTCATTTTGCTATTTGGCACCGAAATGCTCCTGAGTCATCCAAAACCCTTTCCGAATATACGCCCAAGTCCAAAATCATCATACGAACCTACCGGAACCTTCGAATCTCGATTTTAAGTTCGTTTATTAATAATCTTGACTAATACGCTCAAATTACACCTTAGAATAGTGTAAGCGGTCGATTGTCAAATATAATAACTGAACTAGGTTGGGGTCGAATCCTATAGAGAACAATATATAGGCAATTAGGAATGTAAGAGAATTATCACTTATCGAGCAGTGCCAAACACTTAGATTTTTGTTGTGAAAATATTTATATCTAATTGCAAAAATGTAAACAAACCTAGAAAGCAAGTAAAATGATCAATGGCAACAAGTATGGATGCTTCGGGAATTACACTCAAGTAAATCCAATGTATTTCACGATTTTACAAATATGAGCGAGTTTATGTTAATTAGCCACGGATAATAATTCTTAATTAGGTTTTCCCATAGACTAACAAGACTTCCTAATTGAATTATTCCTAACCCAATTAAGAGATTAAGCACACCTGTATGTGTCTACAAGTAGTTCAATCCTATTCCTAGGTAGAATCTATAAAATGAGGGTTAAAGCCTCAAGTTCTTGTTAATTAATCTTTCCCAACCCCAAATTATCTCTTCCAAAATTATATCGGAGTTAATGGGCGAGTCCTAGGGTTAGCTAATCCCTTTGGAAACATTAAAGAACAAGAATAATTAAAGAAACAATAACTAACTTCATAAAATAACACAAAACATTCAATACATAACCACAACAAGGTATTTAATCCACACTTTAACTATGAATATTTCCATAAACAAGATTCAAGTGTTGGTATTAAATACTACACACTTAAGTATTCAATAAAAAGCAAGGAAATGAATAAATAAATATAAATGGATAAGAAAACCTTAACCACAAGCTTGAAATCTTTAAAACCCAAGTGTGTGTGCAAACCCTAGCTTCCACAAATTTTCTTCCTTCTATTCAATACACAAAATATGTTCTAAGCTAAGACAAAGACACAGAAAATATCTGCTAGGTCGAGTATATGTGAGTTGGGATTGAGAAAATGTGATTTTACAATTCTGTCCAGTTCTGATGCCCGTTGACCGCACCTGCGGAAGAATCTTCGCAGGACCACATACCGCACTTGCGGTTCCGCAGGTGCGTGAACCACTTCGCAGGTGCGGCTGTTGTGCAGTAAGCCTTCTTCGCATGTGCGTTCACTACTTTGCAGGTGCGAGGTCGCACCAGCGGCCAAGAGTCCGCAGGTGTGGAATCACTAGAGGTTTTTGTACATTTTTCACCCATTTGTGCTCAACTCCACTTCAATTCAACACCAATCACTTCATGGCATCATTTCCCTAAAATTCGAGCAATACACACTATAAACGACCTCATGTTATCATTGAAGGATGCAAAATTTAACAAAAGAGGCCAAACCGAATGGTAAAATCACCACTCATCAACACCCCCAACTTAAAGCTTTTGCTTGTCCTCAAGCAAATCAAAACCAACAACTCAATGAGGTTCTACTATTTCAAGCACAAGTTGTATTGCTATCATTTACAAATCACATTCTCCAACTAAGAATTATACTTATGGATTTGGTTGGTACTAATAATTAGGCTCAAGTATGCATCTTACCCAAATAACTCCCTCATTTAAAAACAACTTCAAGAAGTGCAAGGGAGTTTCAAAATAATCAAGCGACAAGAATGAGCCTCAAGAAGTGATTCAAAAGCAGTAGACTACTACATATGCTCAACTCACTCATTTCCGAATACATCAATTTCACCAATCCATACTAATTCATGTGCCCTCACAAGAAAGAAAGTCCCAAAATAATCATATTTACAAGAACAACATACGAGACAAGTTCACAAAGACACTCACACTCACGAAGAATTTCAAGTGTTACAACAAATAATGCCATAAGCTTGCCTTTATTTTAATTTATTGCTTTTTCAAGAACATTTGGTTGGAGATCCCGTAAGAACTTTTTAAGCTTATGATGCAGGTTTAGGGAAGGGTAGGATACACATTTGGGATATAAGTGACTACACCCTCCTTGAAAACTACTCACATTTTTTCTTTCTTGTAGACTTTGTTTCTTTTTAAACCACATAGCCTCATTTGCATCTAGTAACCAACCTAGAACCTCCTTGAATACCTCTCTAATTTTCTTCAAGTCTCCATATTTATATATACACATATATCTCTTTTTCTTTTCTTTTTTTTCTTCTCTCTCTTTTTTTTTTTTTTTTTTTTTTTTTTTTTTTTTGTATTTTTCTTTTGGAGCTTGAATAATTTCAAGTGAATATTTAGAGGTATAACTCCTACACTCAATGTACAACCTTACAAATTTCCACTTTGACACCACACCCCCAACTTAGGCTTTTTACCTCATTCTCAATATTCAAGGAGGGACGGAATCAAAAGAAGGAGTTATTTTGCAAAAGGGAAAGATTTGTAATGAGGTGGCCAAAGAAAAGGTTAAAGGCTCAAATGGGGTAACTAGTAATAATATCTATACAATGGTGGCTCAAAAGGCTAAAGGGGTTTTAAAATAACACAAAGAATTCCTAAGGTCATTTCTCCAACCAAACATACTTATCATTAGCATTGAAAGACCAACCGGGCAAGTTCTAGATGATAGGAGTAAACACAAGATTTATACAAACACTAACGCACATGGCACATGAATTAATCAAGACGGATCAATTTCACTTCCTAATAGGAGTCTAGAGCACTATTTTTCAAACTAGTGGGCAAAGAGTCACTAAAAAGAAAAAACTTTATCACACAAATTATTTTTCACCATGCAACTTACTTGTTTTCATTCAAAACCAAAATTTGGAGGGGTATTCTTAATTTACATTTCACATACAAGAGATTAATTTCTTTAGTACCGAATAATCCAAAAGTCTTCTCCTAGCTAAACAAGACTAATTCCCTTAAGAAAGTTGTCACACCATCTATCATAAGGAAAAGTCACCCGGTTCACTTTAAAAATGTTCCTTGGGAAAGAACCGTAGCATGAAGAAAACCAAAGGAAGTATCATTACGGAAATAAAAAGTTAAAGAATAAAGCTACTAATAAAAAGCTAAAAACTAAAATAGAGGCAACTATTAAAGAAAATAAATGATACAAGAAAAATAAAAATAAACTTGTCACGACCCAAATCTCGATTCAGGTCGCGATGGCGCCCAACGACGAGGTTAGGCCAGCCAATATAGAAACACTAAGTATTACCATTCCCCGTTATGCAAATTTCATCTTTTAACCAATTTTAAACAGATATAAACATGATATTGGCGGTGATGTGAAATAAAACTACAAGTGCGGAAAATCAACCAATAGGCATGTCGCATAACATATGTACAGCCAACAACCCAAAATATACACCACGTGTGTGCCAGGAACTAGTGTCACGAGTGCCACGAGCAACTACTGAATATACAATTACTACAATATATACAGGGTCTCAGTCTGAATGAAATGGACAGAGAATATAACAAAAGAACTCCAGGGTGCTGCTAGGAAGTCGCCGGGAAAGCAGCTAACCATGAAGTATGACCACGCTATCAATATCTAGCACTGGCCTGATAAACAGACGTACCAGCCTCCGTACCTGTACAGTCAAGTACAGAAAGAAAAGAAAGTGCAGCATGAGTACATATTAAATAAATATGTAACCAGTGAGTATCCAGCCTAAACTCCAAGAAGTAGTGACGAGAGGTCGACTCGATACTCACTAACGTCCAACAGTAATAACATACAATAGAATATAATGAAATACAGTAGGCATGTCAGGGAAATAAGCAACAAGTATATATAAATCAAAAGAAGAAATCTAAACAACTGCTGAACTAAACAATAAAGCACTTTCAAGGGTAAGACCACCGAACGATACAATAATCACAAATTCTTAGATCCGCCGTGGCTTACGGCCTGATCCCATAAGTAACCTTCTACACTCGCCGTGGCGTACGGCCCGATCCCATATTCATTTCAATTTCCTTCCAACACTGTCGTGTCGTACGGACTGATCCCATATATTTCATAATTTCTCAACACTGTCGTGGCGTACGGCCCGATCCCATATTCATTTCAATTTCCTTCCAACACTGTCGTGTCGTACGGACTGATCCCATATATTTCATAATTTCTCAACACTGTCGTGGCGTACGGCCCGATCCCATATACATATCACAATTACTTCTCAACACTAGCGTGGCGTACGGCCCGGTCCCATATATATTAAATTACTTTCAGCATTGTCGTGGCGTACGGCCCGATCCCATATATATTCAATTACTTTCAACACTGTCATGGCGTACGGCCCGATCCCATATATTTCACAATTTCCTTTCAACTCTGCCATGGCGTACGGCCCGATCCCATGTATATTCAGTACATAGTTTCCACACCAAATTCCTTGCCATTCAACAATTTTTCCATAAAGCCTCAGAGAAATAACACTATGCAAAACATAATTTCATAGTACATATGGCGCCACAGTAAATCATATAAAGCATTACAAGAAAAACATATCAGGCATTACGAGAAAAGCATATAAGGCATGATGTGGGCCTAACTACCCAGACATAACAATAATAGCCGCTACGTACAGACTCTCGTCACTTGGCGCGTACGTAGCCCCCAAACAATTTACACATAGCATATACATCACCTATGGGGACAATTCCCTCTTACAATGTTATAAAGGAGACTCACCTCGTGTCGAATCTACCCCTCGGACAACAATTTGCGCCCGAAATTCCGAACTCTACACCCCGAGGACTCGCAACTAGCCAAAAGGTATACAATAACATCAATACATGCACAAAGCGGGAAATTACCCTAGTTATTTTACTAAAATCGCTATTCTTGAAGAATTTCAAATTCCAACCCCGGTCCCGCATGTTCAAATTCCGAAAATTCTCGAAGGGATCACTCACCCATAGCCTAAGGATCATTAATGTGTGATTTCTACTTAAATTCATGGCCTAAAACGGATAATCACAAAATCCTCAAGAACCTAAAATTACTACCTAATTCTATGGTTTTAGATAATTTAATAGTGAATTTAACTAAGAATTAATGTTTGAAACTAGTAAAACTATGGAATTTACTTACCTCAATAACAGTGGTGGAATGTCCTTTGAAGAGCTCTCTAAAACTTGAAGAGGAAGATGAAAATAGAGGAAAAATGCTAAGTCCCGTATTTTATAAAGCTGCCCAGGGATTCCTTAACTGTGATCGCGACAAGGGGCATGCGATCGCGAAGGCCAACTAGCTAGACCTCTGCGATCGGGGCAGAGGTCCTGCGATCGCGAAGAAAAAATTGGCCAGACCTCTACGATCGCGGCAGACGCGACTCTATGCGATCGCGATAAAAGGCTGCGATCGCGAAGGTGTGGAACCCAGACCTCTGCGATCGCAGAGAACAATCAACAGCCCAGCAAAATCATTCTCTGTGATCGTAACCCACCTTTTGCGATCGCAGAGAAGGAAACAAGATAGCAGAAATTCTGGTTTTTTCCAACTTAGCTCCCGAGGGTCTAAAACACACCTGAGCCCCTTGGGACCCCGTCCAAAAGCACCGGCAAGTCTGTATTCATGATACGGACTCGCTCGAACTTTCGGAACCTGAATAACAACAACGAAACTCAGAATTCAACCCCAAAACCAAATTGAAACAAAACTTAAGAACTTGAAATTCTAGAATTTACTTCAATGCGCCGAACCGGCCTATACTACTCGGAATGACTTCAAATTTTGCAAACAAGTTATAAATGACATAACGGAACTATTCCCGGTCTCGGAATTTCATTTGGACCTCCGTAACATAAAATCACATTTCAAGCCAAATTTCAAATTCTTTAAAAATCCTCAAAACTTCATTAACTCCAATTTTCTCATTTTGGTCAGAAACCCGTCAAATCAAGTCTGTTTCTTACCAAATTTCACAGATAACTTATATAACACATATTGAACCTGTTCCGGGATCCGAAATTGTAATACGGCTCGGCAACACAGGTTTCAAATCAAGGTTCATGTTCATAAGCCTTTAATATTTTTCATAAAACAATTTCCTTTAAAAATTTATTTCTCGTACTTGGGTCCTAGGAATTTGATTCCGGGAATACGCCCAAGTCCAATATTTTCCTACAGACCTTCCGAGACCGTCGGATCACAGATCCCAGTCTGTTTACGAAAAAGTTGACCAAAGTCAACTTTATTCAATTAATTATCATAAATTAAACTTTAACAAGTTTTCACATAAAGGCTTCCCGGCTACGCGCCCGGGTTGCGCACGCACATCGAGGTGAGATTAACGGAGGCTTTCGAGGCCTCGGAACACAGTCATAATTAGATTCACATGAGACGACTCCCTTTTTGGGTCATCACAATCTCCCCCTCTAAAATAAACGTTCGTCCTCGAACGGACGTAGTATCGTACCTGAAGTGTCGAATAGCTTGGGATACCTGCTCCGCATGTCCTCCTCGGACTCCCAAGTCGCCTCATCGACTTGTTGGCCCCTCCACTAGACCTTTACGGCATAAATTCTCTTTGACCTCAACTAGCGGTCCTGCCTCTCAATAATAGCAACTGGCTCCTTCTCGAAGCCCAACTTCTTTATCTAACTGAATAGTGCTGAAATCAATCACGTGAGAGAAATCGGCATGATATCTCTGAAGCATGGATACATGAAATACCGGATGAACTCTAGATAAGGTGGGAGGTAAAGCGAGCTCGTAAGAAACCTCCCCGACTCGCCTCAACACCTCGAAAGGGCCTATAAACTTGGGGCTCAGCTTGCCCTTCTTCCCGAATCTCATAACGCCCTTCATCGGCGAAACCTTCAACATAACCTTATCTCCCTCCATAAATGCTACATCACGCGCCCGCTGATCTACGTAACTCTTCTGTCATGACTGAGCTGTGCGGAGCCTTTCCTGAATAATCTTCACCTTTTCCAAGGCATCTCTCACCAGATCTGTACCATATAGCTTGGCCTCGCAAGGCTCAAACCACCGAATTGGAGAATGACATCGCCGACCATATAAAGCCTCGAATGGAGCCATCTCGATGCTGGACTGATAACTGTTATTGTATGCAAACTCTGCCAAAGGCAAGAACTGGTCCCATTGACCGCCAAAATCAATCACACAAGCCCTGAGCATATCCTTCAAAATCTGAACTGTACGCTCCGACTAACCATCAGTTTGAGGGTGAAATGTTGAACTGAGATCAATCTGAGTGCCCATCTCACTTTGCAATGCTCTTCAGAAGTGCGAGGTGAACTGAGGACCTCGATCTGAAATAATGGACACCGGCACACCGTGCAACCGGACTATCTCCCGAACATAAATCTAGGCCAGCCTCTCTGTAGTATAAGTAGTAGCCAAAGGAATGAAATGCGCCGATTTGTTCAACCTATCCACAATGACCCAAACCGGGTCAACCTTCCGCAAAGTCCGAGGCAACCCAACCACAAAATCCATGGTGATGCGCTCCTATTTCCACTCGGGAATGGGCATCTGCTGAAACATGACTCCTGGCCTCTGGTGCTCGTACTTGACCTGCTGACAATTGAGACACCTAGCCACATACTGCATATCTTTCTTCATCCGCCTCCACTAGTAGTGCTGCTTCAAATCACAGTACATCTTTGTCGCACCCGGATGAACTCGAGAACTGTGGGCCTCTTCTAAAATTCTCTTCCTCAATCCATCAATATTAGGAACACATAAACGGCCCTGGAGCCTCAAGACACCATCATCGCTTAAAGTAACCTCTTTGGCCCTGCCTTGGACCACTGCATCCCGAAGCTCTGCAAGGCATGGATCATCAAACTGTCGAGCCTTAATTTCCCCCAACAATGAAGACTAAGCAACTACATGAGCCAAAACTCGACTAGGCTCTGAAAATTCAAATCTCATAAGGCGATTGGCCAAGGACTGAATGTCCAAGGCTAAAGGTCTCTCCTCAGCTGCAATGTAGGCGAAGCTACCCATACTCGCTGCCCTCCTGCTCAAAGCATCTGCTACTACATTCGCCTTGCCCGAGTGATATAAAATAGTGAGATCATAATCTTTTAACAACTCAAGCCATCTTCGCTGCCTCAAGTTAAGGTATCTCTGCTTAAGCAAGTACTGCAGGCTACGATGGTCAGTATAGACCTCGCAAGATACACCATATAGATAATGCCGCCATATCTTCAAAGCATAAACCATTACCGCCAACTCCAAGTCGTGCACAAGGTAATTCTTTTCATGAACCTTCAGCTGTCACGAAGCATAAGCAATAACCCTGCCATCCGGCATCAGCACACACCCCAACCCGACTCGTGAAGCGTTGCAATACCCAGTATACATCCTAGAACCGGAAGGCAATGACAGAACTGGTGCCGAGGTCAAAGCTGACTTGAGCTTCTGAAAGCTCGCCTCACACTCGTCGAACCACCGAAATGGGGCATTCTTCTGAGTCAATCTGGTCAGTGGGGCTGCAATAGAGGAGAACCCTTCCACGAATCGGCGATAATAGCCTGCTAGGCCCAAGAAACTCCTGATCTCTATAGTTGAAGTAGGACGCGGCCAACTCTGAACCGCCTCAATCTTCTGAGGATCAACCTTGACACCTTCTCCGGATACCACATGCCCAAAAATGCCACGGAATCTAACCAGAACTCGCACTTGGGGAACTTAGCATACAGTTGTTGTTCCCGCAAAGTCTGGAGCACAACTCTCAAGTGTTGCTCATGCTCACCTAGGCTCCGCGAATAAATCAGGATGTCATCAATGAAGACGATGACGAAGGAATCAATATACGGTCTGAATACCCTATTCATCAAGTCCATGAATGTTGTTGGGGCATTAGTTAAACCAAAGGACATCACCAGGAACTCATAATGGCCATACCTGGTACGAAATGCAGTCTTCGGAACATCTGAAGCCCGAATCCTCAGCTGATGATAACCCGATCTCAAGTCAACCTTAGAAAACACACGAGCACCCTGTAACTGATCAAACAAATCATCGATGCACGGCAAAGGATACTTATTCTTGATGGTCACTTTATTTAGCTGGCGATAGTCAATGCACATCCGCATAGACCCATCCTTCTTCTTCACAAATAAGACTGGAGTACCCCACGGCGACACAATCGGCCTGATGAACCCCTTGGACAACAACTCCTCAAGCTGCTCCTTTAACTCATTCAGCTCCTTAGGAGCCATACGATAAAGGGGAATGGAAATAGGCTGAGTATCTGGAGCCAAATCAATACAGAAGTCAATATCACGATCTGGAGGCATGCTTGGAAGATCCGAAGGAAAGACATCTGAAAACTCTCGAACAACAGGCACTGAATCAGTGGTAGGAGACTCGGCGGTGGTGTCCTGCACATAAGCAAGATAAGCTAAAAAAAACCCTTCTCGACCGTATGCCGAGCCTTTATGAAGGAAATAACCTGGCTGGAGGCACTAACGGAAGAACCTCTCCATTCTAGTCTAGGCGACTCAGTCATGGCTAAAGTGACTGTCTTGGCATGGAAATCTAACACAGCATGATAAGGATATAGCCAATCCATGCCTAGGATAACCTGAAAATCAATCATATCCAGCAATAAAAGATCTGCTCTGGTATTGAAACCGCAGAAAGTGACCACACAAGACCGGTAGACTCAGTCTACCGCCACAGAATCACCCACAGGAGTGGACACATATATAGGAGAACACAAGGACTCACGAGGGGTATCCATAAAATGAGCAAATAGTACGGAAACATATGAATACGTGGATCCTGGATCAAATAGTACTGAAGCCTCCCTACCACATACTGAGATAATACCTGTGATCACGGCGTCTGAGGCCACTGCATCTAATCTAGCCGGAATGGAATAAAATCTGGTTGAGGCTCCTGAAGGATGAACTCCCCCAGAGTGAACAGGAACTAACTAACCTCCTCCAGACTGGCCTCCCCCTCTAGGACAACCCCTGCCGACCTGTCCTCCACCTCGAGGCGGCCGGACTGCTGGTGCTGAACTCCTAGGCTGATAAATCTGTTGCACTGCCTTGCCCCGATTCCTTAGACAAAACCTCCAGGTATGAACCGACTCCCCACACTCGAAACAACCTCCTAGTGCTACAGCCCGCTGCCCGAAAGAGGAAGACCCCTGAATAGCGGGAGGGTGGTGTGAACCCTCTAGTAAGGCACTGAAATAGGAACTAGAGGATCTCTGATGACTGGAATAATTGTTGGGTGCACCCTGAGTGGCTGGGGGACGATAGGAACGCATTGGCATATCGCCAAACTGAGGCCTCGCTGAAATACCCTTGGGAGGTAGTGGAGGTGTTGAATATGAAGGCCTACTGAATTGGCCGCCTCCGAACTGACCTCTACCCCTAGCTGGAGCACCCCTGAAGTCACCTGTGAACCTAGCCCTCTTGTCTTTCTGACCTGGTTGACCCTGCTCCCTATTCATCATACGGTAACCCTCAATCCGTCGAGCTATCTCGACTACAAGCTGGTATGGGGTACCCATCTCTACCTCTCTGGACATAGAGGCCCTAATACTTGGATGCAAGCCTGCCATAAACCGCCGCACCCTCTCGGCATCGATAGGCAATATCATAAGGGCATGGCGAGACAACTCTGAAAATCTAGCCTCATAATTAGTCACTGACATTTGCCCCTGCTCTAGTCGCTCAAACTGACCCCGTAGCTCCTCCCTCTCCGAAGGTGGAATGTATCTGTCTAGAAATAGCTGAGCAAACTGATCCCAAGTGACAGGAGGAGAATTCGCTGGCCTGCTGAGGATATATGACTGCCACCATCGGCGAGCTCTGCCCTCTAACTGAAATGTGGTGAAATCCACTCCATGGGACTCCAAAATCCTCATGTTGTGCAGTCTGTCCCTGCACCTATCAATAAACTCCTGAGCATCCTCTCCCCGCTCGCCCCCGAATATTGGAGGGCGGAGTCGGGTCCATCTATCCAACATCTTCTGCTGGTCACCCTCTGCGACTGGCCTGGGCTCTGGGGCTGCTACTACGGGATGAACCCCTCCCACGGGCGGTGTGCCCGGGGTATGACATGTTGCTGCTGCCTGACCTATGGCCTGAGCGGTAGGAGTCTGGACTACCCCTCCCGCCTGAGAAGTAGCAGGGTCGGCTAGAAATAAACCAGCCTAAGACATAGTGTCCATGAATCTCAGCATACGGCCCATGACCTCCTGGAAGCCTGACCCCGTCATGAAATCCACTGGAGCAGGTGATACTGGAGGCACCTCATCCTGCTCCTCCATAATAGGGTCCTCTGGTGGTGCCACTGGCGTAGCTCTGGGACGCCCTCGTCCCCTTCCTCGAGCAGGTGCTCTGCCCGTGCCTCTACCCCGACCTTGGGCAGCCGTGCAGTGGCCTCTCCCGGACCAGGAACATTGGATGCACGCGTCCTCACCATCTGTGAGAGAATAGAAGAATAAGTTTGAGTACATCATAGATTGCACGACAGGATATGAATAAAGGGAANAACTCTATTGGGCCTACCCGTGACTCGTGAGACTTACGTGAACTTAGGGCTCTGATACCATGTTGTCACGACCCAAATCTCGATTCAGGTCGTGATGGCGCCCAACGGCGAGGTTAGGCCAGCCAATATAGAAACACTAAGTATTACCATTCCCCGTTATGCAAATTTCATCTTTTAACCAATTTTAAACAGATATAAACATGATACTGGCGGTGATGTGAAATAAAACTACAAGTACGGAAAATCAACCAATAGGCATGTCGCATAACATATGTACAGCCAAAGCATAAGAAGTATATATATATATATATATATATATATATCAAAAGCAGAAATCCAAACAATTGATGAACTAAACAATAAAGCACTTTCAAGGGTAAGACCAACTAACGATACAATAATCACAAATTCTTAGATCCGCCGTGGCGTACGGCCCGATTCCATATATTTCATAATCTCAACACTGTCGTAGCGTACGGCCCGATCCCATATACATATCACAATTACTTCTCAACACTACCGTGGCGTACGGCCCGATCCCATACATATTTAATTACTTTCCGCACTGCCATGGCGTACGGCCCGATCCCATATATATTCAATTACTTTCAACATTGTCGTGGCGTACGGCCCGATCCCATATATTTCACAATTTCCTTTCAACTCTGTCCTGGCGTACGGCCCGATCCCATGTATATTCAATACTTACTTTCCACAACAAATTCCTTGCCATTCAACAATTTTTCCATAAATCCTCAGATAAATAACACTATGCAAAACATAATTTCATAGTACATATAGCGCCACAATAAATCATATAAAGCATTACAAGAAAAACATATCAGGCTTTACGAGAAAAGCATATAAGGCATGATGTGGGCCTAACTACCCGGACATAACAATAATAGCCGCTACGTACGGACTCTCGTCACTTGGCGCGTACGTAGCCCCCAAACAATTTACACATAGCATATACATCACCTATGGGGACAATTCCCTCTTACAAGGTTAGAAAGGAGACTCACCTCGTGTCGAATCTACCCCTCGGACCACAATTTGCGCCCGAAACTCCGAACTCTACACCCGAGGACTCGCAACTAGCCAAAAGGTATACAATAACATCAATGCATGCACAATGCGGGAAATTACCCTAGTTATTTTACTAAAATCGCTATTCTTGAAGAATTTCCAAAATCCAACTCCGGTCCCGCATGTTCAAATTCCGAAAATTATCGAAGGGATCACTCACCCATAGCCTAAGGATCATTAATGTGTGATTTCTACTTAAATTCATGGCCTAAAACGGATAATCACAAAATCCTCAAGAACCCTAAAATTACTACCTAATTCTATGGTTTTAGATAATTTAATAGTGAATTTAACTAAGAATTAATTTATGAAACTAGTAAAACTATGGAATTTACTTACCTCAATAACAGTGGTGGAAGGTCCCTTGAAGAGCTCTCTAAAACGTGAAGAGGAAGATGAAAATGGAGGAAAAATGCTAAGTCCCGTATTTTATAAAACTACCCATGGATTCCTTAACTACGATCGCGACAAGGGGCATGCGATCGCGAAGACCAACTGGCCAGACCTCTGCGATCGCGGCAGAGGTCCTGCGATCGCGAAGAAAAAACTGGCCAGACCTTTGCGATCGCGGCAGAGGTCCTGCGATCGCGAAGAACAAACTCATCCGGCCCAGACGCGACTCTATGCAATCGCGATAAAAGGATGCGATCGCGAAGGTGTGGAACCTAGACCTCTGCGATCGCAAAGGGGAAGCTGCGATCGCAGAGAAAAATCAGCAGCCCAGCAAAATCCTTCTCCGTGATCGCAACCCACCTTATGCGATCGCAGAGAAGGAAACCAGATAGCAGAAATTCTGGTTTTTCCAACTTATCTCCCGGGGGTCTAAAATACACCCGAGCCCCTCGGGACCCCGTCCAAAAGCACCGGCAAGTCTGTATTCATGATATGGACTCGCTCAAACTTTCGGAACCTGAATAACAACAATGAAACTCAGAATTCAACCCCAAAACCAAATTGAATCAAAACTTAAGAACTTGAAATTCTAGAATTCACTTCAATGCGCCGAACCGGCCTATACTACTCAGAATGACTTCAAATTTTGCAGACGAGTTATAAATGACATAACGGAACTATTTCCGGTCTCGGAATTTCATTCGGATCTCGGGAACATAAAATCACATTTCAAGCCAAATTTCAAATTTTTCAAAAATCCTCAAAACTTCATTAACTCCAATTTTCTCATTTTGGTCTGAAACCCGTCTAATCAAGTCCGTTTCTTACCAAATTTCACAGATAACTTACATAACACATATTGAACCTGTTTCGGGCTCCGAAATCATAATACGACATGACAGCACAGGTTTCACATCAAGGTTCATGTTCATAAGCCTTTAATATTTTTCATAAAACAATTTCCTTTAAAAATTCATTTCTCGGAATTGGGTCCTCGGAATTCGATTCCGGGCATACGCCCAAGTCCCATATTTTCCTACGGACCGTCCGATCACAGATCCGGGTCTGTTTACCAAAAATATTGACCAAAGTCAACTTTATTCAATTAATTATCATAAATTAAACTCTTAATCAAGTTTTCACATAAAGGCTTTCCGGCTACGCGCTCGGGCTGCGCACGCACATCGAGGTGAGATTAACAGAGGATTTCGAGGCCTCAGAACACAGTCATAATTAGATTCACATAAGACGACCCCCTTTTTGGGTCATCACAAAACTAATCACACCAAGCTTAGCAAAAACAAATGACATAATCCAAAGTAAGCCTGGCAAGGGCACATAATATCCATACATAACAAAGAATCCCGGCAAGGGCACATAAACAAAGTCATAATAGATACAATGTGATTAAGCCACCCCCAACTAAAAATATTGCAGTATCCCCACTGCACAATATCAAAATAAAGAGCATAGTTTGAGGGTCTCCCTGAGGTCTGCATCAGACTAGCAGACTGTAGGAGAAAAGGTTGGTCAATGCTGCTGAGAACTCTCGGCCTCTTCCTCTGCATCGGCATCATCACAATCGGTCATGAACGAGTACTCCTCACTGTCATCAGCATCCGCAACTGGTATCTTCTTGCTCGGATGCCCCCACCTAAAGATCGCCTTGACTCCTCTCCACACTTTGACTAGGAATTTACCTTTCTTTTTTATTTTTCTCCTTTTCCTTTTCAAATGACTCCTTCGGGTCAACATGTCCCTTGGACAAGGTGATGTAGGCGTGGTAAAACTGTGTAAGAGATGCTTCCATCTTATCCTGAGTATCAAAGTACTGTTGCATCTCATCCCTGGAGCAATAATCAGGTGGAGGCTGAGGCTGGGAGTGGGAAGGCCCAATGAGGAGCTTGGACACTAGGTAAGCGGTCGAGTGTCAAATATAATAACCCAACTAGGTTGGGGTCTAATCCCACAGAGAACAATATATATGCGATTAGGAATGTAAGAGAATTATCACTTATCGCGTCGTGCCAAACACTTAGATTTTTGTTGTGAAAACATTTATATCTAATTGAAAAAATGTAAACTAACCTAGAAAGAAAGTAAAATGATCAATGGAAATAAGTATGGATGCTTCGGGAATTACACTCAAGTAACGATCCAATGTATTTCACGATTTTACAAATATGAGCGAGCTTATGTTAATTAGCCACGGAAAATAATTCTTAATTAGATTTTTCCAAATACTAACAAGACTTCCTAATTGAATTATTCCTAACCCAATTAAGAGATTAAGCACACCCGTATGTGGCTACAAGTAGTTCAATCCTATTCCTAGGTAGAATCTATAAAATGAGGGTTAAAGCCTCAAGTTCTTGTTAATTAATCTTTCCCAACCCCAAATTATCTCTTCCAAAATCATATCGGAGTTGATGGGCGAGTCCTAAGGTTAGCTAATCCCTTTGGAAACATTAAAGAACAAGAATAATTAAAGTAACAATAACTAACTTCATAAAAGAACAAAAAACATTCAATACATAAGCACAACAAGGTATTTAATCCACACTTTAACTATGAATATTTCCATAAACAAGATTCAAGTGTTGGAATTAAATACTACACACTTAAATATTCAATAAAAAGCAAGGAAATGAATAAATAAATGTAAATGGATAAGAAAACCTTAACCACAAGCTTGAAATCTTCAAAACCCAAGTGTGTGTGCAAACCCTAGCTTCCATAAATTTTCTTCCTTCTCTTCAAGACACAAAATATGTTCTAAGCTAAGACAAAGATACAGAAAATATCTGCTAGGTCGAGTATATGTGGGTTGGGAATGAGAAAATGTGATTTTACAATTCTGTCCAGTTCTGATGCCCGTTGACCGCACCTGCGGAAGAATCCTCGCAGGTGCTGTTCCGCAGAAGCGGAAACCCAATCGCAGGTGCATTCCAGGTGTTTTATTCTTATTCCGCATATGCGCATAACATACCACACCTGCGGTTCCGCAGGTGCGTGAACTACTTCGCAGGTGTGGTTGTTCTACAATTAAGCCTTCTTCGCAGGTGCGTTCACTACTCCACAGGTGCGAGGTCGCACTAGCGGCCAAGAGTCCGCAGGTGCGGAATCACTAGAGGTTATTGTACATTTTTCACCAATTTGTGCTCAACTCCACTTCAATTCAACACCAATCACTTCATGGAATCGTCTCCCTGAAATTCGAGCAATACACACTATAAACGACCTCAGGTTATCATTGAAGAATGCAAAATTTAAGGAAAAGAGGCTAAACGAGTGGTAAAATCACCACTCATCATTGACCGAAGTCAAACTTGGCCTTAAAGGCCAACCTTAAGTAACTAAGTATTCCTAAACCATTCCAAACTCCTCCAAATCCAGAACCACCCATCCCCGTAAGTCATAAATCAGTAAAAGCAACTACGGGAAGTCTCATTTAGGGGCATGGGGTCTTAGAACACACAACGACCGGTCGGGTCATTACAGTCGAGTTTTAATTATTCCAATAAGATTATATGATGATTTTTGACATTGTAAGGTGATTGTTTTCGGTTTCGACGTTGATTTGAGCATAAAGGTTAGTATATTGAGCAAACGGCCTTTGATTCATGTTTTGACTAAACCATTATATATGTATCATAATGTTGGAACCATAGCAATTGAAATCATAAAATTTCGACATCGTGCGAGGAATTTATGGTCATCTTACTAAGAATTTGGTTGCCAAATTTTTGCAGAATAATTACGAAATTGTCATTGAATTCGTATTTAAAATATGCATTATTTCTAAATATTGAAACCAATATGTCTTCTTCATTATAAGATCAAATGGAGTGATTCAAAAGTGTAACTTGATTGGAATTTCACGAGGAATCCATTAGAGGCATCAAACGCGAGTTTGGGATCGCTTGGCACAAGAAACGAGGAAATATAGCTGGGCATTTTTAGCTATTAATGTTGTTAGAATTTTTCCCATCTTGAAATTTTAAGATTGGTAGAATTCAAGAATGTTCTTCAAGTTTCTTCCATGGGGTAAGGTCTAATTAACCTAAGTATTTTCCATTGATTCATTCCCTTGGTTTAAGCTTTAATCCATGATTTTTTGTAACGACCCGACCTGTCATTTTACTTTCTAGATCTTCGTTCACTTAACTAAGACTCCCCGTATGTGATTTTACTGTTTTATGACCTGCAGGGATGGTTGGTTCTGGTTTGGAAGGGATCGAGTTGAAATCAGAACACTTAGTTCCTTAATAGTAGCCTAGAATGGTCAAATTTGACTTGAGTCGACATTTTGGGTAAACGACATAGGAACCGGGATCTAACAGTCTCAATAGGTTTGTATGATGATTTTGGACTTGTGCGTGTGTTCGGATTGGGTTTCGGATAACTCAGGAGCGTTTCCGCACTTAATATTGAAAATTGGCGCATTGAAGATTTTCCAAGTTCTTTAAGTTTGGTTGGGAGTAGACTTTGGTGTTGTCGAGGTCCGTTTGGGATTCCGAGCTATGGAGTATTTTTGTTTGGTGATATATGACTTGAATGCAAAATTTGGTGTCATTCCGAGTTGATTTGATAGGAATCGGACGCGGGGAAGTGTTTTTAGAAGTTTTTAAGTTTCATAATTTGAATTATGTGTTTTAGCGCCCGATTCGTATTTCAAGAAGTTATTTTGGTGTTTTGATCATGCGAGTGGGTTTTTATTATGTTTTTGGATGTGTGATTATAATTGGAAGGGGTCCTGGGGGCCCGAATACAAAACATATTGGAATCGAACTCAGAATTTGGCATGGTGGACTGTTGGTTCTTATGATCTGGTGTGTTCTCACCTGCGTGGATTTGGCAGCAGGTGCGAGCTCGTAGAAGCAAACTTGTGATCGTAGAAGTGGACTTGGAATGGATGGCCAGTGGTCCGCAGAAGTGGCAGAGTTCCATAGAAGCGGACTCGCTTCTGTGAGGAATGGGCCGCAGATACGAAGGGTAGGCCAGCCAGGCTTCGGTCGCAGGTGCGACAGCTTTTTTGCTGAAGCAGGTGCTCAAAAGAGAGACCCCATCCACAGAAGCAAATAGAGGCGGCCTGGGAAAGTACCGCACCTGCGAGGCTTTGTTTGCAGAAGCGGAGCCACATGTGCGACTGTTTTGGTCGCAGGTGCGAAAAAAGCTAGGGCAGTGACAACTTTTATTCCGGGAATTGAACCTTTTTCCTCACAATTTCATTTAGTCTTGGAAGATTTGTAGAGAACATTTGAGGGGGGTTCTCATCAATATCCAAAGGTAAGTAACTCCCACCCATTTTCAAGTTAATTATGCGTATTTTAGGTGGATTAAACATAACTTATGGGATTCGTGAAGAACCTAGGGTTTTTGTAAAAATGGGACTTGACCACGAAATTGGTTATTTAATTAAGTAAAAATTAAATATTTGAGTTCCTAAGGCTATGTGTAATATTTAACTTCGAAAATTTCCAGAATCTGGGCACGTGGGCCCTGAGGAAAATTTTTAGAATCTTCCAAATTTGGGTTGGGTAATTACTATAATACCTTGCTCTTAACTTGGCATTTTAATGCTACTTTAGTTTCTTATTGATTCCATGTTTCTCTATTTTACGCCGGTACTATATTTCATGAGAGGGTATTTAGTTTTACATACTAGTATTATTCCATATGTGCTAACGTCCCTTTTGTTGGGCTCGTTGCATCTTTAATGGATGCAGGTGGTTGCTCAGCAGGTGGCAGTGACTATTGATAGTATCATACCCTCTCCTCAGTGGATTTTGGTAAGCCTTATTCTATATCGGGGCCCATATAATGTATTGCCTTTATAGACGGGGCCTTGTCACCGGCACTCCCATATGGTACTCATGTGCTCTTAAAGGCTCCGTAGACATGTCGTGGGTTGTATTTTGATTTGGAAGGAAAAACTAGAAATGTTGTAATTGTCAAACATGTTTCCACTTTTAAACTGTGAACATGTAATATTTTGGAAGCCGTAAATGAAGTTTCTATAAGTAATAAAATGGGTGTTGCACTTGTTATTCTTTCATTTTCTACCTCTTGATATTCATCCTCGCATTATTCATGGGTAAGGTTGGGTGGAAGGCGTCAAGTAGGCTTGCTTAATTGGGGTAACTCGATTGAGCGCTGATCGCGTTCCCCGAGATCGGGGGATGACACAACCAATCTAAAGGTCACCCAATCTAGTTAAGCAAAGGAGAGTAGGACATGAATCGAGTAAAGATGTTTGTCATGTAAGAACAAGGAACAAATGAAGGCATTCAATATATGAAGCCATGTAGCAAGTAAAGGAATTTAATAAGTGAAGGCAAATGGTAAGTAAAAGCATATAGTAAGTGAACACATGTAGTAAGAGAAAGCATGTGGTAAGTGAAGACATATAGTAGGTAAGGCATCTAACAATTAAATCACGTGAAAATTTGAGGTATGTAACAGGCATGGGCTAATAACAAGTAGAGGCATGAATTCGAAGAGGACATGTAGCAGAAGTGAATCAAGTAAAAGTGTAGGTATAACAGTAACAGACAAGGTAAAGACATAGCTATAACAGTAACAGGACAAATGGAAAACACGAAGGTAACTACATAAGCAACTCAAAAGGGAGATATGTTACAAAATAACGAACTGTAGTAGACACCAAAGAAAAGGACATATAAGTGTATAACGGACGAGTAATTATAATAGAATTCTGACTTCCTTCCTCTTTGCACAGTAAAAACAAACAAACCAATCTCATTTCAAATGGCACAGAAATACTCATCATGCCAATCATATCAGCCGCATTGAAATACCCATTGTTCCACACATAGTCCTAACGCCCCAATCATCATCTCTTATTATGAATAAAGAAGATCCAGTAATATGGCAATAACAGGTATAGATAAAGGCTTCTGATACTACGATCAAGTTAAGTATGCAAACGAATCTCGAAAAAAACACATAAATTCCTTTTGTAGGATGTCATATATTCTAACATGATTTCTAACTCAGATAATTGAGTTTATTAGTCGTCAAATTAAATAAAGCATAGGCTAAGGTATCATCAAGCTCAACAAAGGCACAAAGAGGCATATAATATCTCCTCCCGAGCATGGAAACCCCAGCACATGCATATATGTTTGTCACCTCGTATATGCACTACCCCCACATGTAGCAAATAATATCAATTAGTAGGAAAAAATCTTCTAACAAAGCTAGGCAAGACACTTCCTCATTCTGAAATAATTTCCCAGTATCTAATACCATCTTCCTTAGAAATACTCCTCAAAACGATCAAAATCGAGTCAAATATCAACTAATGAAGTCAAATAATTCTAAAGAAAATATCCCAATTCAATAAAGGTTCAAGCTTGGCCAAAAGCCAACAAAAAGTCAACTGAGCCCACGTGGCCAAAATTCGAGATTCGGATCAAAATCTGATTGCTCATTCACCTCCCAGCCCGAATAGATAATTTATTTTGAAATCCGTGCTCAATTTGTGATCTAAATCTTAATTTTACAAAATCCCTAAATTCTGCCCAAAATCCCTAATTTCTACCATGAAATTCCTAGATTTGATATTAAAAACTCATGAAAAGTAAAAGGGAATTGATAGAAAATGAATTATAGTTGGTTACCAATGAATTTGGAAAGAAAATGTTCTTCCAAAACTGCCTCTAGAGTGTTTGGGGTTGGGAAATGGTGTAAAATGAGCTAAGTCTCAATTTTTCCACCTTTTACCCAATTGCAGACGTTGCATTGTCACGCCCCAACCCTGGGGAACGCGACCGGTGCTTAACCGAATGAACCCAGTCAAGCAAGCCTGATTAGCCTTTCCTGCCCGACTCATTTACTTCTCGAGATTATGGCACAACATTATTTACTGAGCTAGCAGGGAGTGATTCACAAGCATACGTTTATGACATTTAGTCAATTTTTCCTCTTACACCGATATCAACATTTAGATCTTCCAAAACATACATACTAGTTACAATATTTAAGAGATGGGATCACAGTTACGAGTTAATCCAACAACAATCCAAAACATATATGACCCACATAAGTGTCTACGGAGCCTCTAAAAGTACGGAAGATGAACATAGACATGTCGGCGACAAGGCCCCGGCTATACCTCTAAATAGAACAACATGTACAAAAGAGAGCAACATATATCTACACACGGCCCTGGGAGGAGATGGCGCTCACCAAAACTTATGAAATGAGGAGGAGAGGGCACCACTATCGACGCTCGGCGCTACCAGCTACAGAGCCACCTACATCCATAAAATGATGTAGCACCCGGCAAAAGGGACGTTAGTACCATTGAATAGTACTAGTATGTATGAACAAACTCTACTCTAGATAGAATAAACATCAAACATGTAGTAACATAATTAGAGACCTCAAATAACAACTCACAAAAATAGGGGAAACACAAACAAGAATCACCATGTTTTCTAATCCCATTTTGCCATCTTTTGGATAGTAGTTCTTTAAAGACAAGTGACACAATTTCAATATACCACCGTGTCGTTCTCACATGGAGTCCGATCTCTGCCCAACCGTCTAGTCCATCCCAAGTGAGACATTATAGCATCATAGTTTCATAATCACCACCGTGACGTTATCACACGGAGTCCGGTCTCGGCTTGAGCGGCTAAGACATCTCAATTGAAACAGTGAGACATTACCAATATCATAGTTTCAATGTGATTACCACCATGTGTACAACATGGATGTTACGCTCCGCAGTATTACGGTGATGTTACGCTTCGCAGTATTAAGTTACGCCGATGTTGCACCCTGAAGTATTGTACGTTAAAATTTCATTTTTAGTTAACCGATGTAAACTCGGAGATGATATCATCTTGACATTAACGTACTTACGCTATTTATAGCAAGCGATAAATATGTGTAATGAAGAATAAGAGGGTACACGGATTAAAGAAAACGGATTTCGTTGAAAGTGGTGAATTTGGAATAAAATACGAATCGGGCAATAATACCCGATAATTATGAACTAGTACCATGCAAGGTACCATATGAACACGGTAGTATAATATATAAAGTATATATGAAGTATTTTAAAAATAAATAAATAGAATTTTAATTAATTTGTGGTAATTTCTAAATTATGTGGGTAATTGATTAATTACTGGGTAACAGGACATTACCCGGTTAACTAATAAGGGGATAAAACTTAATTAATTATACTCCAAAATACATGTGACAACACATGAAATGACTAAGCAACTAATTAACCTAGCTGGCAACCTAGGAAATGATTATTATCCACAAATTTGATACTTGTCCAAGTCTTGGAATAAAGATACAAAAGTGACGTTTAGTCACTTTCAAAAAGGGGGAAACATGGAAGTCTTTCTAAATTAATAAGGTTAGAAGCTAAGAGTCTTCATTCAAAGCCAACAAAATTTGTTCTTGGTTTTAAAACCAAGAACTTTGAAGCAGAATATTTGTTCCAAACAATTTCGTTTCAGGCTTCATCCAAACGTCCAAGCCAAGTTTACTCCAATTTCAAGGAGATAAAGTGTAAATTTCGCAGAAGCAGATTCGTTCAAATAATTTCAGAAATGGGTATGTTAGGGCTATCCCTTCTTTCCTTTGACATGATTCATGCAATACGAACGAAACGTGCAAATGCAAAAATTCCATAAATGACTCTATTATAGAAGTATTAGAGATATCTATGTTCTTAAATTTCCATGTGTCATCATATTTTATAATCTGTTCATGGGTCTCAGAAAAATATGAAAGTTGAAAAGAGTTTACTTTATGATATTACTCAAAGGCAAAATGGTCTTATGAAGCTCCGAAAGATTTTATTAACGTACTTTTCATGCATTGCATTCAAGTGCATTGACCCATGACCAGATGACATTATACGCGTATATATGTATGTATATATATGTATATGGGATATGGGAAAGGTTATGGCGTTATATACGCACCACCACCTGATCAGCTGGTATATGATGATGATGTTGCCGACAGTGGCTGAAATATGATTCAACGGCGTTATATACGCATATATATATATATATATATATATATTATATATATGTATGTATATATATTATATATATGTATGTATATATATTATATATATGTATGTATGTATTATATGGGATATGGGAAAAGTTATGGCGTTATATACGCACCACCACTTGATCAGTTGGTATATGATAATGATGATGTTGCCCACAGTGGCTGAAATATGATTCAAATGGCGTTATATACGCGTATATATATATATATATATA
>ML285792.1:0-57799 GCA_005239495.1 Nicotiana undulata
GTAGCATCAGTACAACCGACCCCATGTACTGAGTAAGCGCCGAGCCTAACCTCGGCCGAAGTAATGACGAGGCTAGACTTGACAATAACGATAACCTTCCTATTCTACAGCAGGTAACAGGGTTAATACAAGGCAAGAGATAAGCAGACAAGTAAGGGATACAAGAGCAGTAAAGGGGGGAACATGTGAAATAAAGCAGTCAAATTGACAGATAGAAGTAAACAAGGGAGGCAATATAACACAATAGCCAACGAAACAAGTATAAGTACCAAAAATGTAAACAACGGCACGGCATTACCCTTCGTGCTTTTACTTTCTTCCTCACAATGCATTGTAATCAAGTATCATGGCACGGCATCACCCTTAGTGCTTTACACTCTTCCTCACTATGCAATGTAATCAAATATCATGGAACGACATCACCCTTCGTGCTTTTACTCTCTTCCTCACAATGCAATGTAATATATATCATGGCACGACATTAACCTTCGTATTTTACGCTCTTCCTCATTATGCAATGTAATCAGGTATCATGGCAAGGCATCACCCTTCGTGCTTTACACTCTTCCTCACCAAACAATAACAGATATAATGGCAAGGAGTACATTATAGTGGAAATAGACAGTTCAAAAACACCCGACAAGGGAAAACATCAATTAATAACTCAATCAATGCCCGGCAAGGGTCTCAGCTATAACCAATCACTTCAATCTTATACTCTACACTTGGATTATCAATCGTATCAACACTTCTCAAACTCAATAGCCAATACTTTCAACAAGAATGAATTACCAAGTAGAGACAATCTCATAATATGTTAAACATGGGAGAAATACTGCAATTTCTATCAAATTAGACTCACGGGCATGCTTGACACACATTGCATAGGTACTCGTCACCTCACCTATGCAATGAACATAATAATCACTTAGCACATAGCAAATAATACCTATTCCCTCACCAAAGTTAGGCAAAACACTTACCTCGGTCCAAAGTATAGCAATTACCCCTCTAAGACCGTCTTTCCTTTATAATCCGACTCTGAAACAACGATATCTAGGCATAATTAATTCAATAATATCAATAAAGACTCAATAACACAATACCATAGCCTAGATATGCAATTCCTATCATTCTTCCAAAAATACCAAAATTCGACCCCAGGCCCGCTTGGTCCAAACTCGAGGTTCGGACCAAGACCCGATCACCCATAACCCCACGAGTTCAAATATATAATTTGTTTTAAGATCCGACCCCAAATTGAGGTTGAATCGCACAAAATCCCATAAGCCCTAACTCTACCCAAAACCCTTAATTTCTACTTGATTTTAGGATTTTAGGCTTAGGTTCTAGTGATTATGGAAGAAAAGTGGAAGGAATTGGTGTTAGAATCGATTACCTACGAGATTGTAGTGATGGAACTCTTCAAAAATGGCTAAGGGGCTGTGGAGAAGAAGAGGTTTGAGAAGAAGTGGGTTAAATCCCGTAATGTTTCTGTTTTGGACTTATGGAAAAAAAATCACTGGACGAATCTCGCACCTGCGGTATCGCATGTGCGTAAAAATGGTCGCACTTTCTGAAATTGCCTTGCCTCCATGGTAAGATTTCTCCATTGCACTTTCTGAAATTGTGGTTGAAAGGATAGACAAGTTGCCTTAATACTGAACTTGTTTCCTTTGCTGCATTTTCCCAGCTCTACCTGATAGTTATTGTCGAACCACTTCCTTGCATCAAAGATTTTCCTCACAAGCCAGCTAGCTTGTGCAGGTGTCTTCATGGTTTCTATCTCCTTGTTCTTTATTTAATAGCCATGGATCCATTGCACCCATAAAGACTCCTTCCTTGTGGATATTGGCCATAATAGTTTGCATATAGCTGCTTTATTCCACGGTGAAGTCTATAATCTTTAGTCCACCTGTTGATCTTGGCATGCACAATGACTCCCAAGATACCAATGCTTTCCTTGATGTTCATGGCTTCCAGTCCATAGGAATCTTCTACATATACTTGTGATGAGTTGAACAACCTTCTTGGGCAGGACAAAGGTCTGAGCCCAATATGTTATCATCTCAAAGAGCACACTCTTGATCAGTTGTATCCTTCCATTATAAGACAGAAACTTAGTAGTCCAGCATCTGATTCTAGCTATCATTTTCTCCACAATTGGCATGCACTGCTGAACACTGATCTTCTTAGATGATAGTGGAACTCCCAGATATTTGAAAGGCAGTTCTCCTAATGCAAACTGCATATCATTTATAATTTGCTGCTTCAGCTCCTGACTAACTCCAGCAATATACAATGAGCTCTTGTCCAGATTAGCTTTCAATCCAGATACATTAGAGAAATGATTAAAGGCTTGGATTAATAGCTGAATTGATATTTTATCAGCACATAAACAAATCATATATATATATATATATATATATGATTTGTTTATGTGCTGATAAAATATCAATTCAGCTATTAATCCAAGCCTTTAATCATTTCTCTAATGTATCTGGATTGAAAGCTAATCTGGACAAGAGCTCATTGTATATTGCTGGAGTTAGTCAGGAGCTGAAGCAGCAAATTATAAATGATATGCAGTTTGCATTAGGAGAACTGCCTTTCAAATATCTGGGAGTTCCACTATCATCTAAGAAGATCAGTGTTCAGCAGTGCATGCCAATTGTGGAGAAAATGATAGCTAGAATCAGATGCTGGACTACTAAGTTTCTGTCTTATAATGGAAGGATACAACTGATCAAGAGTGTGCTCTTTGAGATGATAACATATTGGGCTCAGACCTTTGTCCTGCCCAAGAAGGTTGTTCAACTCATCACAAGTATATGTAGAAGATTCCTATGGACTGGAAGCCATGAACATCAAGGAAAGCATTGGTATCTTGGGAGTCATTGTGCATGCCAAGATCAACAGGTGGACTAAAGATTATAGACTNGTGATGTATCTATAGTTAAAATCAAATATTACGATAAAAATTAGTTTGGAAAAAAAAGACACAACAAAATTTCCCCCAGAAAGGGATGAAAATAGACAATTCGTGGGCGATGCAGATTTTATCCCATTATTACATTTATATGTACGAATTTTAGTTTATTTAACACTGAAACAAAGTTCTTATTAGTCTCATGTAACGACCTGGTCGACCGTTACGTAGAATCTGCATTATATTTACTGTTAATTCCTTGTCATAGGTTGGTTATATTGTCCATGATGTATTAGAGTTGGTTAGCTCGGGCTTGGAATGATTATAGAAGAAATTAAGACACTTAGTCTCTAAAAGTAGCTTTAGAGTTAGAAAAGTCAACCGTGAGTTGACTTATTGGTAAACGACCTCGAAATGAAGATTTTATGGCTCGGATAGCTTTGTTAGGTGATTTGGGACTTAGGAGTATGTCCGGAATATTTTTGTGATGTCCGGTGTAGAATTAGGCTTGAATTGGCGAAAGTTAGTTTTTGGCGATTTCCGGTCGGCAGTGGAAAATAGGCTATCGGGGTCGGAATGGAATTCCGACAGTTGGAACATGTTCATAATTTCATTTTAGATATGTCTGCAAAATTTCAGGTTAATCAGAGTTGTTTTGGATAGTTTCGGCGTCATTGGTGGAATTTAGGAATTTCAAAGTTCATAGGCTTGAATTTGATGTGATTTTGGTGTTTTGATGTTGTTTTTGGTATTTCGAAGGCTCAACTAAGTTCGAATGATGTTATGGGACGTGTTGGTATATTTGTTGAGATTTTCGAGGGCCTCTGGTGGATTTCGAAAGGTTAACGGATCAATTTAGACTAGAAGAAAAGTTGCTGCATTTTTTCACAGCATCATGAACAGTAACTCGGATGAACAGTAACCCGGGTGAACAGTAAATTGGGTGAACGGTAACTCGGATGAACAGTACTCGGGTGAACAGTAACTCGGGTGAACAGTACTCGAGTGAACAGTAAAACGCGTGAACAATATTTAAAATAAACCCTCCGCGACCATTAAACCCTTTTACACCATTTTTGAACGGGAAAAGAGCTTTGAGGCGATTTTGAAGAGAGGAAATTATTGTTCTTCATTGAGGTAAGGATTTTAGACTCTAAAACTCGATTATTTGTGATTAATGAACAAAATATCAGTGTTTAATTCATGAAAATCAGTAGAAAAAGATGGAGTTAGGGCTTGAGATTATGAGACCTTCTTGGAATGATTTGAGGGGTCAAACGAACTCCGATTTTTGAGTTCTTTATATGTACGGACTTGTGAGATGATGAACAACATTTTGGTATAAGTTTTGTCGAGTTCTGGGTCTCGGGCCCGGGGGTCGGGTTTGACTGATTTCGGGTTTTGTGCTTAAAATCGATATTTTTCAATTGTAATTCATTCCTTTAGCATTATTTGATGATAAAAATCTGAACTTGGTATATTTGGAACACTCGGAAGTTGATTCGAGAGTCAAGCGTGTTGCAGAGTAGCTTTTCGGGCTAGTTCGAGGTAAGTAATGTCTTTAAATTCTGTCCTGAGGGTATGAAACCCCGGTATTTGCATTCTTTCACGGTTTTGGAGTGACGCACACACTGGATGACGAGTGTGGGGCGTGCACAAATTAGAAATTTGGAAAAATGTTCTTTTTAGGCAAATATTGAGTTGTGAAACCGCTTTTAAAGCATATGGTTATTAGTATTACTATGTTTTGTTATACTTGGGTTGTAAGCCACGTTTGGGGCCTAGTGCCGATCTGTTTTAACCCCTTGAAGGATATTTTACTGATATTCCTCACTTTGAAACTATGATTTTACACTCAGTCTTTCTTGTGAAATTTTTGACACTTTTATTTGATAATATTACTATTTCTTGAAATGAAATACTGTTTTGTGTCGAGAACCCTGTTTGTTTATGACCCGAGTGGCATATTGAGAGTGTCTGACTGAGTGAGGCCGAGGGAGAATATTGTGAGGATGTTATGATATGAGAGAGGCCGAGTTCCTGAGAGTGATTGATGCCATGATTTGGCTTGTTTATAGCGCTTGGGATATAGGAACCCCTCCGGAGTCTGTACACACCCCCAGTGAGCGCAGGTACCTATTGAGTGCGAGTGCCGAGTGATGAGTGATTGGGAGGCATGAGTGACAGTGAGGTTTCCCGAGGGCTGATGCTGAGTGACTGTTACTGAGAGATGGTGAGGTGCTGAGAGATTGTATTTGAGAGAAGAATTGGCCCGAGGGGCGGTTTTATAATGATATTTTACTAAGTTTTGATTATGATTCGTTTCATATTTCAAACTGATATTTTGGGAGTTTTTACTGAGAAACATATGGGAAAATATACTTGTTCAAAGGATTTTTACTGAAATTGGTTTTCAAACTTATGTATTAAATGTATACTTTATGGAGACTTCGTGTTTTACTGTTTTGTGGATTGGTGTATTTGTTGCTGTGTGTTTCTTATTCTTCAGACTGTGATTTATTTTCATTACTACTGAGTTGGAGTACTCATCATTACTCCCTGCACCTCTATGTGCAGATCCAGGTACTGGTTCGGAGCAGTAGCCATCCGAGTTCGTTATCGTCAACTTTGGGATTTCGAGGTAGCTGTCGAGCGTCCGTAGCTTCTCCATTTCCCTTCCTTTATTAGTATTAGTATTTTATTCCTAGACATTATTTATGACATTAGCAGAGTTAGTTTTATTCTTAGATGCTCATGATCGGTTGACTCCAGTCCTGGGGGGATTTGTTTAGACTGTTAGTTTATATTATGGTTGCTTACAGACTTAGAGGATTTTTTATACTTCATATGTTGGTATTTAATGATATTAAGTAAATTTATTAAAATAAATATGTAGTTATGTGATGGTTGGCTAGCCTAGTTCCACGATAGGCGCCATCACGACCTGTTAGGATTTGGGGTCGTGACAAGTTGGTATTAGAGCTCTAGGTTATATAGGACTCAACGGTCATGAGCAGGTTTAGTAGAGCCTTGCATATCGGTACGGAGACATCTGTACTTATCTTCG
The DNA here is from genome assembly GCA_005239495.1 of Nicotiana undulata. NCBI lineage: Eukaryota > Viridiplantae > Streptophyta > Magnoliopsida > Solanales > Solanaceae > Nicotiana > Nicotiana undulata. The sequence continues at coordinate 5,997 of ML285792.1, forward strand.
AGAGGCTGCAGAACCCTTAGGAAAAATCTCACATTCTTGAATTCTTGTCGTGCGAATCCATTTATTTAGCCAAAAGCATAACTCTTGAATCCTTTTCATGTATTCGAATGCGCACGTGAGCGCTCGGTATCAGCTGTGCATTGACAACTTATGATTTTGATGGTGAGATGTGTTCAAATTGTTTGATTGTGACAAAAGGGATTGGCTGGAAATGTGGCAAGAGCTATTGAGTGTTTGATTTCTGTCTCGGGTTGGCATATGGCTTCGAGTTGTGAGTGTATTGGAAGACCTCTCATGTTGTTTAGTTGTGGAGTGAAACAGATCTTTCTGTTGTGTTGTGAGTTCCTGGTGATGTCTTTTGGGCTGACCAATGCCCCAGTAGTGTTCATATATTAGATTAACAGTGTATCCCAACCGTATTTGTACTTCTTCGTCATGTTATTCATTGATGGCCTCCTAGCGTACTCACGTAGCCAGGAGGAGCATACTCAGCATTTGAGGATGGTGTTACAGAGATTTAGGGAGGAGAAGCTTTATGCAAGTTCTCCAAATGTGAATTTTGGCTCAGTTTAGTAGCATTCTTGGGGCACGTGGTGCCCAGTGAGGGTGTTCAGGTGGTCAGACGAGTGTGGAGAGAGCTTTCAGAAGCTCGTGATTTTCTTTAACCACAACTCCAGTGTTAGTTCTACCATCAGCTTCCGATTCTTATATCGAGTATTGTGATGCCTCGAAGGTAGGCATTAGTTGTGTTTTGATGCATGAGGGTAAAGTGATTGCGTAATAGCTATGATTTTCGGAAGGGTATAGAGAAATATCAGTTTGACGCTAAGCAGGCGGGGTTATCTCTTACAGAGTGTCCTGGGGTTATGTGATCCTTATGTTGTTTTATAGCAAGTTCTCTTTTTCAAGTAGATGATATATGCTGCAATTTGAGTTTAGATCGCTTGTGGAAGTTGGCATGACCATTACAATGATGAATGCGATATTTGCAGATGATTCGAGATATTAGATGATTTGTGTTATGTGAGCTTATGAAGGATTTAGTAGAATCTCACTGTGGTATTATGCCAGTGATAACGCACGGGCATTGTGAGTTATTGTTTGTCTTGATCTTTGTCTTTGATCCAAGTGGGGAGTCTGCTAATGATAAATTGGTTGTACGATTATGCGTTGCATTGGTTTTAGTTCGAGGCATACTGTTGAATCAGTTATGACCTGCAGAGATGGAGTTTGAGAATGACTCGAGTCATGGAAATCTTTGAATACATGTTGTAATATACTTTACGAGTAAATATGTTTTATTGAATGATTGAGTTGTATTTGTAAAGGGTGTAGTTTGTGCGGGGTAGTAATTTGCTTGGTTGCTTAGAAGTGTGTATTGTATCCTTGGGTGTTGGTGTACCAATTGGGGGTGCTGGTCGTTCGGTCCGCTTGGTCATTTTAATTGGGATTTGAGTAGAGTAAACAACTCTCGAAAATGTCTCTAATGGACTCAAGCAATTGGGGATCTTCAGGATGTGTATTCAACTAGACATTGAGATTCAGAGGGTGTAAAGACTTGGGGAATTTCTACATCCTTAAGGATTCTACATTTGGGCATCAGGAAAGCGGAAGAATAACTTAAATTCATAGAAAGTTTTCTTGGAGTAAGTGTTTGACTTGTGGTACTTTTTGGGGTGCTTAAGAGAACATTCAGCGGCTTATGAGCCTTAGGGCGGTGTGGTTTGTGCTAAAATCTCGTGTGGTGAGTCTAGGTTGAGAATTGCGGTATTATGGCAAGGAGAAGTATCAATTCGAAGGTAAGTTAGAAGGAACTTGGATAAATAGGACAACTTCATAGTAGGTCGGATTGGCGTGAGGAGCATGCGATGTATAGTGATTTTCTTGTAGATGGGAACAAATGGAAAGTTCTTGTCTAGTTGAGTATGTAGTTGCTTGTGGCTCGGAATGGATTATGAAATTCTCATATTTATCATAAGATGGCATGGTATATGCAGTATGTCGTATCTATGAGTTAGCTCGTCGTGCACCTATTTTTGGTTCCTACCTCCAAGGAGCGAGTCCGCAGATTCATTGAGGGACTCGATTATGATATTAAAATATGCATGACTCGAGAATTGCAAACTGATACGCCATTTCAACAAGTAGCGGAGATCGCAAAAAAAGGGAGTTTAAGGAGGCCAAAAGGTCTCAAAGATTTGGAGGGTTTAGTGGATTTTACTCTTCAGCTAGGACCCATTATAGCGGAGGCTCGAGTAGTTGGTCAGCTTAGTTCGCACATCATATTACTCGAGGTGCTCCAGTTTATAGTGCACAACCGACACGAGATTCTTACAGTGGTTATTCCAGTTATCCGGCATAGACTCAGTACGAGCAGCTGCAACCTCAGAGGGGTTGTTATGAGTGTGGTGATACTAGGCATATCATGAGAGATTGTCCCTGACTTGGAAGAGGTGTATTTCATCAGAACACTCAAGCTACAAGCTTTACTCCAGTTAATACTCCACGTGCTCAGTCAGCTAGAGGTGGAGGACAGGCGGGTAGTGGGCGCCTAAGAGGTGGAGACCCTATCCGTTGATATTATCACTATGATTTGGCTGAGGCTGATGCACCAGATGGTGTCGTTACAGGTACGATCCTAATTTGCTATAAAAAGAATATTTCCCCTTAGTTGGATTCAGATCTGAATATTGAGGTGAGTCCTCCTATTATGCTCCGTTTATGGGCGAGCTTCGTAAGTTTGTGACCCACTTATATGTTTATCCCTATTGGGATATTTGAAGATGTGAGACTGTGTCTGCAATTTTATTTTGTACACCATTGAGGACTACAAGTCTAAAAGTAATGTTTATTATTCACTAGAGTTAGTTTAATGTGTTTCAGAATAATTGATTCCAATTTTTATGAATTATATGCCCTACCGGTATGAGGGTTCGTTATGTGTTATGAAAATGTTTACGACATTTATTGAGAAGAAGAAAGAAAGGAAATTGAAAATTTCAGTTGGCACAATGTGAAATATTTATACCGGGCTGCAAGCCGCAGTGGAGGTTATGTAAGGACGAGGTCCTTGTGGTAAGATATTTATGAGTTTAAATTCTCCCTTCGCGAAGTTTATTGTGCGATAATATTAAAAGGGAGTCATGCCTGCTAGGCTTATTTGACAATTCTTGTATATTTTATGTTCATATTCAGCCATTTTCGTGTTGTAAACATTGAGTTTTAGCTTATGATATGAGTGCCCGGGTGGCGTTAAATGTGACTCATTAATCATAGTAAGTAATCATGAGATATTCATGCCTCACATTCTGTTGTTAGTATTGTGAAAATTCAAAATGAGGTGGTGGTTAATATGAGATTAATTGATGATGCTGGAATTAATTATAAACAACTTTAAAGACCAGAGATGTGGTGATGAACATACATATGATGTGCTTCATATTCTGATATCATTGTGATAATGCAGGGCTTGTAATGTTGAGATTGGTGTTATTGATATATACATTGTGGATGTATTGTTAGGAGTTGTTTTGGTGTTACTCTGGCAGGTGGATAGTCCCAATTAAAGGGGAGACTCTGCTGAAATTTATGAAAAATTTGGGAGATTAAGACGTGCAAAAGAAGAGATAAGTTATGTTATGTGGTTGAGGGTGAATGATCCTAAGCGGGGGAGAATGTAATACCCCAGAAAAGTTTGAAGTACTTCAACACTATCATGTGTGCGTAGGCACGAGTTGCTATAGCCAGTATCCCCAGCTCAGGACTATGTGGTCCTAGTTATGCCCGAGGATGAGCAGTGTAGGCTGGAGAGGTTCAGTAGACTTCAGCCTCCGACTTTCAGTGGCACAGAGGGCGAGGATGCCCAAGGTTTTCTGGATAAACGTCAGAGGATGCTCCGTACTGCGGGTATTTTGGAGACCAGCGGAGTTTCATTTGATACTTATCAGTTTGTTGGTGCTGCTTTCACTTGGTGGGAGGCATATGAGAGGCGTAGGCCGGTTGGTTCAGCACCTCTCACATGGAAGCAGTTCTCCACGATATTTTTGGAGAAGTATGTTACTCAGTCCCACAGAGAAGAACAACACAGACAGTTTGAGAAGTTGCGCCAGGGAGAGTTGTCAGTTACTCAGTACGAGATGCGGTTTTCCGAGTTGGCTAGACATGCTTCTGAGATAGTCCCTACTGATAGTGGAGAGGTCAGCCAGCGAATGAGGCTACTTGGTAGACCGAGCGGGATATGCAAAGCAAATATCCTCACGTGTTTGAGACTCCAGGTATGTTTCTAGACCCGTTCGAGGACGAACGTTTGTTTAAGAGGGGGAGAATGTAACGACCCGGTCGGTCGTTACATAGAATCTGCATTATATTTACTATTAATTCCTTGTCATAGGTTGGTCATACTATCCATGATGTATTAGAGTTGGTTAGCTCGGGCTTGGAATGATTATAGAAGAAATTAAGACACTTAGTCTCTAAAAGTAGCTTTAGAGTTAGAAAAGTCAACAGAGAGTTGACTTATTGGTAAACACCTCGGAATGTGTATTTTATGGATCGGATAGCTTCTTTATGTGATTTGGGACAAAGGAGTGTGTCCGGAATATTTTTGTGATGTCCGGTGTAGAATTAGGCTTGAATTGGCGAAAGTTAGTTTTTGGCGATTTCCGGTTGGCAGTGGAAAATAGGCTATCAGGGTTGGAATGGAATTCCGACAGTTGGAACAGGTTCTTAATGTCATTTTGGATATGTATGCAAAATTTTAGGTCAATCAGAGTTGTTTTGGATAGTTTCGGCGTCGTTGGTGGAATATAGGAATTTCAAAGTTCATAGGCTTGAATTTGATGTGATCTTGGTGTTTTGATGTTGTTTTTGGTGTTTCGAAGACTCCACTAAGTTTGAATGATGTTATGAGACGTGTTGGTATATTTGTTGAGATTTCCGAGGGCCTCGGGTGGATTTCAAAAGGTTAACAAATCAATTTAGACTAGAAGAAAAGCTGTTGCATTTTTTCACATCAACTTGAACAGTAACTCGGATGAACAGTAACCCGGATGAACAGTAACTCTGGTGAACAATAACCCAGGTGAACAGTACTCGGTGAATAGTAACTCGGGTGAACAGTACTCAGGTGAACAGTAAAACGCGTGAACAATATTTAAATAAACCCTCAGCGACCATTAAACCCTTTTACACCATTTTTGAACGGGAAAATAGCTTTGAGGCGATTTTGAAGAGAGGAAATCATTGTTCTTCATTGAAGTAAGGATTTTGGACCCTAAAACTCGATTATTTGTGATTAAGGAATAATATATCAGTGTTTAATTCATGAAAATCAGTAGAAAAAGGCGGAGTTAGGGCTTGAGATTATGAGACCTTCTAGGGATGATTTGAGGGGTCAAACGAACTCCGATTTTCGAGTTCTTTATATGTACGGACTCGTGAGATGATGAAGAGCATTTTGGTATAAAGTTTGTCGAATTCCGGGACACAGGACCGGGGGTCGGGTTTTGACTAATTTCGGGTTTGTGCTTAAAATCGATATTTTTCAATTGAATTTCATTCCTTTAGCATAATTTGATGATAAAAATCTGAACTTGGTAGATTTGGAGCACTCGGAAGTTGATTCGAGAGGCAAGCGTGTTGCAGAGTAGCTTTTCGGGCTAGTTCGAGGTAAGTAATGTCTTTAAATCATGTCCTGAGGGTATGAAACCCCGGATTTTGCATTCTTTCACGGTTTGGGAGTGACGCACACACTGGATGACGAGTGTGGGGCGTGCACGAATTGGAAATTTGGAAAAATGTTCCTTTTTAGGCAACTATTGTGTTGTGAAACCGCTTTTAAAGCATATGGTTATTAGTATTACTATGTTTTGTTATACTTGGGCTATAAGCCACATTTGGGGCCTAGTGCCGATCTGTTTTAACCCATTGAGGGGTATTTTACTGATATTCCTCACTTTGAAACTATGATTTTACACTCAGTCGTTCTTGTGAAATTGTTGACACTCCTATTTGATGATATTCCTTTTTTTTGAAATGAAATACTGTTTTGGGTCGAGAACCCTGTTTGTTTATGGCCTTAGTGGCATGTTGAGAGTGTCTGACTGAGTGAGGCCGAGGGACAATATTGTGAGGATGTTATGATATGAGAGAGGCTGAGTGCCTGAGTGTGATTGATGCCATGATTTGGCTTGTTTATAGCGCTTGGGCTGTAGGAACCCCTACGGAGTCTGTACACACCCCCAGTGAGCGCAGGTACCTACTGAGTGCGAGTGCCGAGTGATGAGTTATTAGGAGGCATGAGTGACAGTGAGGTTGCCCGAGGGGCTGATGCTGACTGACTGTGAGGTGCTTAGTGACTGTTACTGAGAGATGGTGAGGTGCTGAGAGATTGATTACGAGAGATTAATTGGCTGGAGGGGCGGTTTTATAATGATATTTTACTGAGTTTTGATTATGATTTGTTTCATCTTTCAAACTGATATTTTGGGAGTTTTTACTGAGAAACATTTGGGAAAATATACTTGTTCAAAAGATTTTTACTGAAATTGGTTTTCAAACTTATGTATTAAATGTATACGTTTTGGAGACTCGGTGTTCTACAGTTTTGTGGATTGGTGTATTTGTTGCTGTGTGTTTCTTATTCTTCAGACTGTGATTTATTTTCATTACTACTGAGTTGGCTTACTCATCATTACTCCCTGCACCTCTTTGTGCAGATCCAGGTACTGGTTCGGAGCAGTAGCCATCCGAGTTCGTTATCGTCAGCTTTGGGATTTCGAGGTAGCTATCCAGCGTCCGCAGCTTCTCCATTTCCCTTCCTTTATTAGTATTAGTATTTTATTCCTAGACATTGTTTATGACATTAACAGAGTTAGTTTTATTCTTAGATGCTCGTGATCGGTTGACTCCAGTCCTGGGGGGGATTTGTTTAGACTGTTAGTTTATATTATGGTTGCTTACAGACTTAGAGAAATTTTTATACTTCATATGTTGGTATTTAATGATATTGAGTAAATTTATTAAAATAAATGTGTAGTTATGTGATGGTTGGCTAGCCTAGTTCCACGATAGGCGTCATCACGACCTGTTAGGATTTGGGGTCGTGACATCTCAGCAATCTCATAATTTGACACCATTAATTAGAGATTCTGAAAAACAGGATGGCAATATCTAAAAAAAGTAAACATAAAAATAATTTAGTGGGGAATTGTACATGAAGAAGCGTCACAACAACAAACAAATATAGAAGTAGACTCAATCTAAAGAAATGTTTCTAAGCAAGAAATTAACTACAAACACACATATGAAGTTCATAATTAAAATTGAAAAATATATAAATCAGAAACCTAAATAGATCCAGAATCATATCTGCAAATTACAATTATGTTTTGATACCAATAAACGAAACAAAACTACAAAATAGATAGAAAATCAAGTAAATTTAATTCTACCGTAGGTTTGCAAAGCAACTAAAAGACCTGCAGTTCGCAACCACAAGTGTCACGACCCAAATTCCTACTTAGGTCGTGATGGCGCCCAATACCGGAGTCAGGCAAGCCAACACTAGTTCACTACCGAAGTTACTCCACTTAGTTGGATATTTAAGTACTTGCCAAATTTTTAAGTTAGGAAATCATTTAATTAAGAAGTATCATAAAAAAATGAAAAACTTCTTTTTTCCTGGTCAGGTCAATAAAGTCATGAAATTCTTCGTTTTTGATTTTTTATAAAAAATGGATTTATCTGAACCAATACATGATTTTCTTTTAGTCTTTCTAGGATCGGGCCTTATATTAGGGGGTCTAGGAGTGGTATTACTTCCCAATCCAATTTATTCTGCCTTTTCCTTGGGATTGGTTCTTGTTTGTACATCGTTATTCTATATTCAGTCCAGTTGAGCTACCTGAACCACTTTGAAATAAGTTTCCTTTCTTTATGTAATTTGGCCCGCCCCGGATTCTAACGATGACTGAAGCCTCTATCTTGAGGGGCCGCGTGCAATTTTATCCATCTCTGAATGTACACCCAATGGATTATTGGATCCATATTGATGCAATGCGGCCAGATGAAGAAGACTGGCGCCTACTAAAATAAAGGGGAGTAAATGATGAAGACTAAAAAAACGATTTAAGGTGGCATTGTCCACGGAGAACCCACCCCAAAGCCAAGTCACTATGGTATCTCCTACTACAGGTATGGCGCTAGCTAAGCTTGTAATTACTGTAGCTCCCCAAAAGCTCATCTGNAGCTTCTGGTCTTTGACATCAAAAAAGAAGGTTGTAATAACAAAAAGGATATGTGAGAATTTGGTCTTAGCTAGTGGAACAAGAAAGACATGGATCTATAAAGAAAACAGCCAAGTGATGCAACTTGATTAAATGAAACTCAAAATATTGTTTGCCAACATATACAGTATAGCAAAATACTAGGAAAACCAACTATGTGTGCCAAGACCTAGCGTCACAAGTCCACAGGCGACAAGTGGAATATACAAGATGGGCAAAATAAATGTACAATTGTCTGAAGGGGTAGACAGAAATATCCAAAAATAATTGGAACTCCACAGTGCTGCTGAGGAACGCCAGGAAGAGCGGCTCACCGTGTAGTCTAATCCAGATAGTACCCTCAAGATCGCGCTCCGGTATGATAACCAGATGCACCAGCCTCAGGACCTGTCCAATTAAGTACAGAAGCGTAGCATGAGTACATATAAATAAATATGTACCTAGTGAGTATCCCGTCTAAACTCGAAGAAGTAGTGACGAGAGGTAGACGTATTACTCACTATGGGATAAATCTAGACAGGATTAACAGTCATGGCAATCAAGTAGACATGGAATATCAAGTATGTGAACTACAATCTACCTGCAAGTGTCAAATAATAATATCAATAAAAGTCCCAAGCCCCCTTCCACAAAGAACAATTTATTTGGTAATAACAATAAGACTCTCAGTCAAATACATAGCATATAGACTGCCGAGGCGTACGGTCGAAGCGACGCAAAAATAAATGTGCACTGCCGAGGGTCGAACGGCACGAACCATAGATGCATCTATTACCCCGCTTGCAAATCGATCATGCGACGCGGTTGACATAAATATAAGGCTACCCCGCTCACGAATCATACATGCGACACGGGTGCTCGTATACATACACAGAATTATCAGGAAATTCAGGAATTTATCATGTATTATACTTGAAATCAGAGATTTAAGCATTTAAACTTACACATAACTTCCTAATATACTCATGTCAATTTCAAAGATAATAAGCAACTAGGAACACATCTAAAGATACAGGTAAGGCACATAAAGACATGCTTGTGAAATCCTAAATTCTACCTGACATAACATAGTAGTAGCTACGAACGGACTCTCGTCACTTTGTGCGTGTGTAGCCTCCCACAAATAAGGATAGTTCAATCATTTACATTTACCTATGGGGACAATTCCCTTTTACAAGTTTGTAAAGGAGACTCACCCCGCGTAGAACCTACTTCCCGGGTCAAGAACGCGCCCAAAACTCCCAACTCGTCACCCAAGGACTCGAGACTAGTCAAATGTTATATAAATACGTTAATATACACTCAAAAGTATGGAATTCTCTTACTAGTTTAGCTAATTCATCATTCTTGAAGAAATTCCAAAATACACCCCCGGGCCCACATGCTCGGATTCCAGAAATTTTCGAAGAAAAAACTCACCCATAACCTAAGGATCATTAATATATAGTTTTTGTATGATTTCATGGTAGATAAGTGGTGAAATTCTCTAAAGTTCATCAACCCTAGGTTTCCACTCTAACCCCCTTGATTTGCACTAATTGGGTGTTAATCTACCTAAGATTTGATGTAATAAACCAACATTTAAATGGAAATTACTTACCTCTTAGTAGCTAGGCCGAATACCCTCTTGTGAGCTCTCAAAATCGCCTATGGAGGAGAAGAAATGGTGAAAATTGGTTAAGTCACGTATTAAATGAGCTCACTGCCTTCAGTGATATTGCACCTGCGACTAGAGGACCGCACCTGTGGTCTCGCACCTGCGAGCCAAGGCTCGCACCTGCGGAAGTTGGCAAGGAGGCTGGGGATCGCACCTACGGAGGGATTTTCGCACCAGCGGATCCACTCCTGCGGAGAAAGGTCCGCACCAGCGAATTTGGACCATCTCCCCTGGGGCCGCACCTGCGAGGCCTTGACCGCAGGGGCGGTCTCGCACCTGCGATCTGGGAAACCGCATCTGCGGTCACACCAGGCCTAGTGCACCAGCAACTGAAGTTGTTGGTTTTTGGCCCCGTTTGGTGTCCGGGAGGCACCTGGGCCCACCCAAGCCCCCGTGCAATTGTACCAACAAGTCCTAAATCATATTACGGACTCGCTCGAGCCTTCGGAACACCCAACACAACGCTAAAACTCAAAATCACACCTCAAACCCCAAGAATCAAACTTAAGAAAATTCAAGTTCTTGAATTCGGTTTCAATGCGCCGAACCGACCTATACTACTCGGAATGACACCAAATTTTGCAGGCAAGTCATAAATGACATAAAAAAATTATTCCTGGTCTCGGAATTCCGTTCGGGCCTCGGTAACACAAAAAACACGTTCCAAACCAAATTATGAACTTAAGAAAACTCCATTTTGCTATTTGGCGTCGAAACTCTCCCGGGTCATCCAAAACCCATTCCGTACATACGCACAAGTCCGAAATCATCATACGAAGCTACTGGAACCATTAGAACTCGATTCCGAGGTCGTTTTCTCAAAAGGTTGAACGAAGTCAAACTTGGCCAAAAAGGCCAACCTTAAGGAACTAAGTGTTCCTATACTGCTCTAAACACTTCTAAATCCCAAACCACCCATCCCCGCAAGTAATAAATCACTATAAGACGCTACGAGAAGTCTTATTCAGGGGAACGGGGTCCGAATACGCAAAATGACCGATCGGGTCGTTACAACAAGTAAGTAAAAGAAGTAGATTAATAGGGGGAAAAACTCTCATAAATTGAATAACAAAAATATGCAAGCAACAAATTTAGTACCCAATCCACTAAACAAAAGTAATTCATACACATGGATCATATCATATGAAAAAACTTCTAGCTTTGGGTTTACTCGTAGATATGTGAAATGCAAAAGAGCATATATCGTCACAAGCCAATGCAAGTCGACCAAAAATCATCAAAACAGTGAGTCTCGTAGAAACATATTTTCTTTATATAACCTATTTCTACTTAATCAGACAATTATTAAGAGTAGGAGATCTTGACTTGTGTAAGAATCAAATAATTTCCTTGTATACAACTTAGACGTATTAATTAATGAGTCCCGCAGAAGTAGATTTTCTTTATTTAACTTGTTTCTACTTTGTTAGACAATTATTAGGAGTAGGAGATTTGACTTGTGTAAAAATAAATTAATTTTCTTGTATAAAACTTGGAAATATTAGTTGATTAACAAACATAAGGAATAATAATAAAGCTTTTATAAACTAAAGATGCAGTGTATGTGAAAAAATAGGACTCATACGTAGTTAAAATAGGAAAATTATTTAGTAGTCAATATTTTAGTTGATTTCAATTACAAACTCTTAAATATTGCAAAAATAATTAAATTACTATTTTGCCTAGTGTGAAAACTATTTTAAAAGAGTAAAAAAGGCGAACGACATTTCACTAAGGACCTTCGTATTTTTAATATAGTGTGTATATATATATATATATGTATGTGTGTGTGTGCGCGCGCGTGTGCGTGTGTAATAAAGCAAAAGCAAAATGAAATATCGCAGCAAATAAAGACTGAAATGTTACAAGGAAGAAGTCATGGAAAAATAACAGCTCAATACACAGCACGACAACATGGTATCTCCCGAGATGCCGTCTCGTAGTCCCAAATGTAAATGTGCAGGGGATCTCCCGGAATACCGTTCCGTAGTCCCAAAGTAAATATACAAGACAGGGGGATCTCCAGGAATACCGTTTCGTTGTCCCAAAGTAAATATGCAGTACAGGGGATCTCTCGGAATACCGTTCCGTAGTGCCAAAGTAAACATGCAGCCAAATAACAGAATTCAATAGTCACGGCATGAAATCTTACAATTTGACCTAAGTACAAGATAAGGAAAGACAAGTAAAAATCACTAAACATGTTGCACGTAATCCAAGTAAACAGTTAAGGCAAGTAGGCATGCTTTCTTAGTCTAACAAGATAATACACATGCTAGTAAGTTCAAATAATAGGAAAAGACATGTTATTATTTAATGAAAAATCGGGTTTTACAACAATTAGCCCGTGTACGTACTCGCTACCTCATGTACACGGCACTCGTATATAAATAACAGTACAATCCTAAGGGGAGTTCCCCCAAACAAGGTTAGGAAAGCCACCTACCTCGAACCAAGCTCAAATCAATCCGAAATAATATTCTTTCCACGATTATCCGACTTCGAATGGCCCCAATCTATCCAAAACCAATTACATATCATAAAAATAACTACAAGAAACTAATTTAGCGAACGAAATCAAAGTTAAAGAAAGAAACTAGAAAATCACTCAAAAGCCTCCCCGGCCCACGTCTCAGAATTGGGTAAAAGTTACCAAATATCAACACTCATTCACTCACGAGTTCACTCTTACAAAAATTATCCAAATCTGATGCCCAAATCCCGCTCAAAACTCAGAAACGGTTGGGGAATTCCCCCACCCCCCCTCCCCCATTTTCCCAACTTCCTCACTCAAATTCCTTAATTAGATGAAGTATACAACAATAGATTAGTGAAATATAACCAAAATCGAGTTAGGAATCGTTACCCCAACGTTCTCTCTGAAAATCCCTCAAAGCCTCACCAATTCCCGAGCTCTCAAGTCCAAAAATAAAGAATGAATTTCAAACTCTCGAACTCTTTCTTTTCTGCCCAGCAAACTTGCTCCTGTGACCACTTCATCGCAACTACGGAAACCCCATCGTTGGTGCGGAAATGACTTAAGGGGTCTGGGACTGCTTCTGTGATAAGGTGACCGCACCTGTGCGTGCGCACCTGCAGAAAATTGTCCGCTTCTGCGGTCCTTCGACGCATCTGCGATTCCTCCCTCACATATGCGGGCATCGCATATGCAGAACTAACCTCGCACCTGCGATCCCAACCTGAGATGCCCAACTCCGCTTCTGCCCTAAACCATCCGCACGTGCGTCACTCCACCGCAGGTGTGAAAACACTAGAAACCAACAAACTTCAGAATTCTCCTATGTCCAATTTTCGTCCGTTAAGCATGCGAAACTCACCCGAGGCCCCTGGGACCTCAACCAACATACCAATCAATCCTAAAACACCATTTGAACTTAGTCGAGTCTTCAAACCACATCAAACAACATCAAAAACACGAATTATACATGGATTCAACCCTAATGAACTTTGAAGTTTCTAAATTCTACAAACGACGTCGAAACATATCAAATCTCGTCCGAATGACCTAAAAGTTTACACACAAGTCAAAAATGACACCACAAACCTACTCCAACTTCCGAAAAACCAATCCGTACCTGATATCAAAATTTTCACTGCCGACCGAAATTGCCAAATTCCAACTTTCCCAATTCAAGCCTAATTCTTCTACGGACCTCCAACTCACATTCCGGATGCACTCCCAAATCCAAAATCACCTAACGGAGCTAACAGAACCATCAAAATTCAAATCCAAGGTCGTTACACACAAGTCGACATCCGATCGACTTTTCCAACTTAAGCTTCCAAATAAGAGACTAAGTGTCTCAATTCACTCCGAAAACCAAAACGAACCCTCCCGATAAGACACATAGTAGAAATAGATATGGGGAAGCAGTTAATAGGGGATCGAGGCTATAACTCTTAAAACGACTGGCCGGGTCGTTACATCTTCCCCCTCTTAAAATAATCGTTCGTCCTCGAACGAGCTTAGAGACATACATGAAGCTGTGAAAAGGTGATGATAACGACTGCACGTATCCCGCTCGGTCTCCCAAGTTTCCTCCTCGACCGGCTGACCCCTCCACTGAACTTTACTAAAGCAATGTTCTTTGACCTTAACTTTCTGACCTGCTTGTCCAAGATAGCCACTGGCTCCTCAACACAAGATAGGTCCTTGTCCAAAAGGACTGAGCTGAAATCTAATACATGAGCCGGATCACCGTGATACTTCCGGAGCATAAAAACGTGGAATACCGGATGAACTCCTTCTAGGCTGGGAGGTAGAGCAATCTCATAAGCAACCTCCCCAACATGCTACAATACCTCAAAAGGACCGATGTACCTCGGGCTAAGCTTGCCCTTCCTTCCGAACCTCATGACGCCCTTCATAGGCGATACCCGAAGGAAGACCTGCTCTCCAACCATGAAGGCTAAATTGCGAACCTTTCGGTCTGCATAACTCTTCTTCCTAGACTGGGTTGTGTGAAGTCTATCCTGAATAACCTTCACCTTATCCAGGGCATCCTGGACCAAGTCTGTACCCAATAATCGAGCCTCTTCCAGCTCGAACCATCCCACTGGGGACCGACACTGCCTACCATACAGAGCCCCATACGAAGCCATCTGAATGCTGGACTGATAACTGTTGTTGTAAGCAAACTCTGCAAGTGGCAATAACTTGTCCCATGACCCTCCAAACTCCATCACACATGCATGGAGCATATCCTCTAGTATCTGAATAGTGCGTTTGGATTGCCCGTCTGTCTGAGGGTAAAATGATGTGCTCAGCTCCATTATAGTACCCAACTCTTGCTGAACGGCTCTCCAGAACCGTAATGTAAACTGTGTGCCTCTATCTGAAGTGATGGAAACTAGGACACCATGAAGGCGAATAATCTCTCGAATGTAAATCTCAGCTAACCTCTCTGAAGAGTAAGTAGTCATCACTGGAATGAAATGAGCTAACTTGGTCAGCCTATCCACAATCAACCAAATAGCGTTGACTTCCTCGAAGTCCGTGGGAGCCCAACTACAAAATCCATGGTGATTCGCACCCACTTCTACTCTGGGATCTCTAACCTCTTAAGCAAGTCACCCGATCTCTGATGCTCATACTAAACCTGCTGACAGTTGAGACACCGAGCCACAAACCCAACTATATCCTTCTTTATCCTCCTCCACAAATAGTGTTGTCTCAAATCTTGGTACATCTTCGCGGTACCCAGATGGATGGAATACCGCGAGTTGTGGGCCTCCTAAAGAATCAACTGCTAAAGACCATCCACATTGGGAATACATATCTGTCCTCGCATCCTCAACACGCCATCATCACCAATATTCACATCTCTAGCATCACCTCGCCGAACCTTGTCCTGAAGGACTAGTAGATGGGGGTCATCATATTGACACTCCCTGATACGGTCATAAAGAGAAGATCGAGAGACCACGCAAGCCAACACCCGAATCGGCTCAGAAATATCCAATCTCACAATTTGGTTGACTAAGGCCTGGACATCCATTGCTAAGGGTCTCTCTGTTGCTGGAGGATATGCTAACTTCCCCAAACTCTCCGCCCCGCGACTCAAGGCATCGGCCACCACATTGGCCTTCCCCGGGTGGTACAAAATGGCGATGTCATAATCCTTAAGTAACTCCAACCACCTCCGTTGATGCAAGTTAAGATCATTTTGCTTGAACAGGTGCTGCAAGCTCCGGTGAACGGTGTAGATCTTACAAGGAACACCGTACAAATAGTGGTACCATATCTTCAAGGCGTGAACAATAGCTGTTAACTCAAGATCGTGGACATGATAGTTCTTCGCATGCACCTTTAACTGTCTGGACGTGTAGGCAATCACCCTAGCGTCATGCATCAACAACGCGCCAAGACCAACCCGCGAAACATCACAATAGACGGTGTAAGACCCTGAACCTGTAGGCAATACCAATACTAGGGTTGTAGTCAAAGCTGTCTTGAGCTTCTAAAATCTCTCCTCACACTCCTCCGTCAACCTGAACGGAGCACCCTTCTGGGTCAGCCTGGTCATAGGTGTTGCAATATATGAGAATCCCTCTACGAAACGACGGTAATACCCCGCCAAACCCAGAAATTTGCGGATCTCCGTAGCTGATGACGGTCTAGGCCAACTCTGCACTGCCTCCACCTTCTTCGGAGATACCTTGATCCCATCACTCGATACTACATGACTCAAGAATTCCACTGAGTCAAGCCAAAATTCACACTTTAGAAAGTTTTGCATACAACCTCTTCTCCCTCAAAGTCTGAAGCACAATCCTCAGGTGCTGCTCATGATCTTCCCGAGTCCGGGAATACACTAGGATGTCGTCAATAAACACAAAGACGAAGGAGTCAAGATAAGGCCGGAACACACTATGCATCAGATTCACAAAAGGTTGTTGGGGAATTGGTCAGACCAAAAGACATAACAAGAAACTCATAGTGACCATATTTGGCCATGAAAGCAGTCTTCCGGCTCCTGAATCTTCAACTGATGATAGCCTGAACTCAAGTCAATCTTGGAAAATACCCTGACACCCTATAACTGATTAGATAAGTCATCAATGCGAGGCAATGGGTAACTGTTTTTCACTGTAACCTTGTTCAGCTGGCGATAATCAATACACATACGCATAGAACCATCCTTTTTTTCACAAACAAGACTGGAGCACCCCAAGGTGACACACTAGGACGAATGAATACCTTATCAAGCAACTCCTGCTACTTCTCCTTCAACTCCTTCAACTCAGGAGGAGCCATACGATAAGGAGGAATAGAGATGGGTTGAGTTCCCGGCAACAAATCAATGCCAAAATCAATATCTCAGTCAGGCGGCATGCCCGTAAGATCAGCTGGGAACACATATGGGAAGTCCCTCAATACTGGAACTAACTCAACTGTAGGGGTATCAATACTGACATCTCTCACATAGGCCAAATACGCATCACACCCCTTCTCAACCGTTAACTAAGCCTTAAGAAATGAAATGACCTTGCGGGGAGTATACTCTAAGGTACCCCTCCACTCTAATCGTGGTAAGCCTGGCATATTCAACGTCACAGTGTTAGCGTGACAATCAATAATAGCATAATGGGGCGACAACCAGTCCATGCCCAAGATAACATCAAAATCTACCATGCTGAGCAATAATAAATTGGCTCTTGTCTCAAAACCACTAAGAACAATCAAACACGACTGATATACGCGGTCCACAACAAGAGAATCTCCCACAGGAGTAGACAAGTAAAAAGAGGAACTCAAAGAATCCCGAGATACATCCAAATGCGGAGGGGAAAAAAAGGACACATATGAATACGTACAGCCTGGGTAAAATTATACTGACGCATCTCTATGACAGACTGGAACAATACCTTTGATGACAGAGTCAGAAGCAACTGCCTCTGAATGAGGTGGAAAATCATAATACCTGGCCTGGCCTCCCCATCTAGGGCGACCTCGACCTCGACCTCCACCTCGAGCTGGCTGAGTGGGTGGGGCGGCAACTGGGGCTGGAAGCATGGACGGAGGAACCGATGGAGCAAGTGGTGGCTGAGAAGTTTGTGAAGGTGCACCCCTCCTAAGTCTGGGGCAATCCCTCACCATATGGAGAGTGTCTCCATACTCAAAACAACCCATCGGAGGACGTGGCTGCTTTGACTGACTCAGGCCTGACTTGCTGGACTAAACGCTAATAGAACCCCGAGCAGGAGGCACACTGGATACTGGTGGTGCATAATAAGGATCTTGAGGTCTGGAAGGAGCTGGAACACCACTGGCAACTGGAAGAGGCGAATGAACATGGTGCATCACATAACCCCTACCATGGCGAGCTGTTGGGACACGAGCTCCAGAATAATAACCAGTCTCTCGAGACCTCTTGGCCTCTCTATCCTCTCTATCCCGGAAAAGCATGCCGTGCACTCTCCTGGCAATACTCATGACCTGCTGATAAAAGATCTCCATCTCCAACTCCCTGTCCATACTGGTCCTGATATTGGGGTAGAGTCCCTCAATGAAGCGACAAACCCTTTTTTAACTAAAGAACCAGATTCTTAGCCAAAGATTGTTTTAATAAGTACTCGGGCTTCTGATAATCAAGAGAATTAACTAAAACAATAATGTAAGTAAAAATCTCATAATAGGAAAGTATTAAGAGAACAAGAATGTAAAGTATATTTCAGCAATGATTGGAACGTCTCCATACAAGTGGGATCTCATTCCCTTTTATAGGGAATTTATTAATATAACGTCTACTCCTCTTTATGATTGAGAATTAATGAGTATTTATATCACAAATAAAACGTTACAATAAGTAATCGTAACTGTTGCTTGAAGATTCTGTAACCTTTGAACTCATTGATTGAGGATCTATGAATGCCCTCTTTTCAGCCCTGGTTCATTTTGACCGTGTCTCTTCAACTCCTTGAATATACTCGAGCAACCATTTCTAATCGACTCGTAGGTGTTTAGCTTTTACCTTCTTAACTCGTATATTTTTGTAAGCTTTTCCTCCAGTTGTTACTATTCTATTGATCAATGTGGCTTGCCATGTCATCCACTTAATTAATTCCACGCGTACTAGTTATTTTTACCAATACAGATAGTCCCCCCACTTACCATTTATTTATCAATTAAATATTTGGTAAGTGGACACTTATTTATGGCGGAAATTTTTTGTTGTCGTCTCACTCATGCCATTGAACTTGCTTCTGAACTTATACGTTGCTTGTCACTTTCATTTAATACATGTGCCACATGGAAATCTCGGATTGGTTCTGCAATTCCTCAACGTATTTTAGGGCTTTTTGCGGCTGCATTCGTCACGAAGTGACAGTTTTCATAATGGCATTCACATCATTGTTTTCCATTTTTTTACGGTTGCCTTTGTATATAAATACCCCTTTTGCTTTTGCTTCTACGAAAAATTTCCATATTTCTTTCATAACTTGCAAGTTCCTCTCTCATTCAACTATGTCTTCTTCAAACCAAGACCCCAAAAAAGTCATAATAGTAGATGGACTATCTCCTTCTTCTGTTCCGATTCAGAGTAGGAGGGGTGGTAGACTAAGGAGTTTAGGGTCAACACCTACTAGAGGATCTCCCTCTCAACGTAATATCACTCCCCCTCCAACTTCTAGGGCTAACTTTACTCCATCATCTTCTTCTAGGGCTAGAGCTTCAACTACTCATAGATCTTCTTCTAGGAGTAGAGATCCAACGAACTGCTTCGTAAACCAAAGGTAGATGAAATCATACCCGCCGAACTTTCTTTTGTAAATGATAGTGAGGCCATAAAAACCATGTTACTTCCATGACATCTCATGATCGCGCTGATCTTTACCCTACTCAAATCACTGAGGATTTAATTTCTCTTATGCGTAGAGACTGTTATTGGAAATTTGATTTCCCAGTCTTGGTCCCCAATGAAAATCAAAGGATAACGTCCTGCAAATCTGGTTTTTTTCGTATATACATATCCCTTTACTTTAGGTTTCAAGCCTCCCATCGACCCAGTCATTATAGAGTTTTGTCGCTTTTTTAATGTGTGTTTGGGACAAATCGGTCCTATTATTTGGAGGGCAGTATCATGCCTTAGGTATTTAGCTGCTTTGGCTTCACTTACCTTTACCTTTTATCACTTGATCTATCTTTACTCTCCCAAATTGTTCCGTCAGGGAGTTTTTACTCTCGTGGCGAGGAGTAAGAGGGTCTTAGTCATTCCTGATGATAATAAAGACCGAGGATGGTATGCTAGGCTTGTTGCTGCCCCTACTAGTGGATTAGTAGGTGAAGAAAATATGCCCTTCCCTGAGAAGTGGAACTTTGCACGTAAGTTGTCTATTTTTTTCTTTCCTTTTCTTGATGAATGTTCAGTCCCGTAACTATTTTTATCTTTCTTCAGCAACCATGGGAATTGTCGAGGAGATTCCAAGTTTTCGTGGTTGGGTAGAAAAATTGTTGTCGATTGCTCCAATAGAAGAAAGGTCTTTGAAGTACCTTTATGCAAGGTTTGGTTGGAAAGTAAAGACTCATGGTAAATTTTCTTCTCTACTTTTTTTCTTTTTACTCTTTTTCGAACTTCACTGATCCTTTTTGCTCGTTAGGGTTTCCTGTTCGTGGTATCACTACTGCTACAATAACTACTTCGAGGCTCTCCTTGTCTAAGGCTCAAGAAATCATTTTAGGCTCTTCATCATCAAAAAGGAAGGTGGATAGGACCCAGTCCATAGAAGATGAAGAGGAGGAGGAGGAAGGCTCGTTGGTGCGTAGGCCTCGAGAAAAAAGAAGAGTCATGTTTGATGATGATTCTACTCCCCTTCCTGGTCTATCTCCCGTGGCTGAGCATGATGGTACTACCTCCGTGTGTTCTGAGGAAGAAACTCCTACTGCAGCCCATGATTCGGTTGAACAACTGTTCCATCAAGGGTTTGGCTCAATTTATGAGGAAGCGCCTCTTGCCATCTTTTCCCTATCCGCTCTAGTGCAACACCAGTTAACCGTGCTTGTTTCCATTTCTACTGCCCTACCTGTGCCACCCGTGGCTCCCTAAACTACCCCTACTACCGTGCCTTCTAACATTGAAATATGGTCTTCTAGTAGTGGGGTGATGAAACAAGTTATCATCGATGTTCTTGCGGAAGGCAACCTCTTGAAGAAATCAGGCCAGGCAAATGTATGGTTGAAGCCTTTGATCGGCCCTATTGAGAAGTCAAATCTGGAAAGTCACAGCTCCCTGACATGGGTGAATGAGATCGTACACTCATATTTGAAGGTACACTTCACGTGTTTTTGTTTTTTTCAGTAATTAGCTTTTGCCGTATCTTATTTTCCTTTTTTGTGCAAATGAATCTCATTGGCACAGAGATGATGAAAAGGATTATGCATACGGAGCAGTTGATGAATGACTACCATACCGAGGTAAATCATTGGAAAGAACAGTTTGAGAGCCTTCAACTTGACATGAAAGTAGTAGAGGAGGAAAAATGTACCTTGGAGCAACAAGTAAGAGTGATAGCAGAGGAGTTAGCCATTGAGAAGACTTCATCGAATCAAGCAGGCAAGGACAAGAATCTCCTTGAATCTTCATTTTCTGAACTCTCCCGAGCTTCTGAGGAAATAAGAAGCTTAAGGATTTGCTGAACCAGAAAGAGTCTTATGCTGGAGAACTTGTTCAATCGCTCACCCAAACCCAAGACCTCCGTGAGTCCTCTAGCAAGGTTCAGGTTTTGGAGAGATCCCTTACCCCTTTGCAAGTTTCATATGATGCTGCTTTGATTGAAAGGGATGAGTTGAGAGCAGAAGTTGATCAATGGGAGAAGGATTATGAAGCTCTCGAGTATAAAGCAGCTGTTGATGTGAGTTGGGCTTACTTGAATACCCGTCTTGATACATTAACGGAAGTAAGCCAGGAAAACTTTGACTTGAAAGCTGAGATTGCTAAAACTAAATAGACAATCGAAAAGGCTCGGCAAATTCAAAGTTTCTCATCACCGGAGGTTGAGGTTCACGTAGGTGATGGAGTTTTACATGGTGAAGTTGTTGCTCAACCCTCGCCATCTCAAGATGCTCCTTCTACTGATGAAGTTAATCCCCCCACTGAAAAGTGAAAGTGCTTGTTACCCTTTTTTTTATTTGGAGAATCAATTGGTGGTCTTACCCCTGGTCCTATTTGGGGGTAAAGTTTTTTGGAAAGTCCCCAAGATAATTTCGGGGTAATTTTGTATAAACAAGTTAGGTTTGAACTAAGTTCATACTTAGTTTTAACCATCGTATAATATTAATGTTTAAGTGTTTTAGCTCAACTTGTGTTTTTCGAATTTATATTTTACTGTAAGTGTATGCATAAAATGCTTCTGATGTTTCGTGTCTTTTTTTAAATAAACACGATATATAAAAGAGGGCCCTTTTATAAACGACACTTAATAAAGAAGACGTTTCAACTTCATAATGGTGTAAATATACAAAAAAGAAATAGGAATTCACATGTTTCTTTGAGTAGTGTTTTGAGGAAAGTTTTATTTGAACTTTCATAATACTTTACATGTGTTCAAGTATCTTCTATAACGTTTTCGTAACTATTTTCTTTACAACAGATTTGAATAAATACAAGTGTAACGACCCGACCGGTCGTTTTGCGTATTCGGACCCCGTTCCCTTAAATAAGACTTTCTGTAGCGGCTTATCGTGATTTGTGACTTGCGGGGACGGGTGGTTCGGGATTTGTAAGTGTTTGGAATAGCATAGGAACACTTGGTTCCTTAAGGTTGGCTTTTAAAGCCAAGTTTGACTTCGGTCAACATTTTGAGTAAATGAACCCGGAATCGGGTTTCGATGATTCTAGTAGCTTCGTATGATGATTTTGGACTTGTACATATGTTCGGAATGGATTTGTGATGACCCGGGAGCGTTTCGACGCCAGATAGCGAAATAGAGTTTCCTTAAGTTTGAAATTTGGTTTGGAACGTGATTTTATGTTATCGAGGTCCAAACAAAATTCTGAGACCGGGAATAGTTCCGTTATGTCATTCATGATTTCCTTGCAAAATTTGGTGTCATTCCGAGTAGTATAGGTCGGTTCGGCGCATTAGAACCGAATTCAAGAACTTAGAAATTCTTAAGTTTGATCTTAGGGGTTTTGAGGGGTGATTTTGAGATTTAGCGTTGTTTCGGGTGTTTTGAAGGCTCGAGTGAGTTCATATTATGATTTGGGACTTGTTGGTATAATTGGACGGGGGCTCGGGTGGGTCCAGGTGCCTTCTAGACACCACACGAGGCCCAAAACCAGCTGAAATTGCAGCTGGTGCACCTGATCTGGTGTGACCGCAGGTGCGGGACTGCTCCTACGGTCCCAACCTCGCAGGTGCGGTAATGCCGAAGGTGCGGATTTAATTCTGCAGGAGCGAAACCGCAGGTGCGGTAATGCCGAAGGTGCGGATTTAATTCCGCAGGAGCAAAACCGCAGGTGCGGTCTCCAACTCCGCAGGCGCGAGACCACAGGTGCGGTCCTCGAGCCGCAGGTGCGGAACCCCTGTAGGCCAGGCAGTGTATTTTCATTTAAACACGAGATTTCCTTCATTCCTTTCATTTTTCACCTCCATTAAATACTTGAGAGCTTGGGAAGAACTCTCATCCACCTAGCTACTAAGAGGTACGTAAATTCTACTAAAATGTTAGATTATTACACCAAAACTTAGGTAGATTAACATCTAAATAGTGGAAATCATAGGAGTTAGAGTGAAAACCTTGGGTTGATGAACTTTAGGTAATTTCACCACTTTTCTACCATGAAATCATATAGAAGTTATATATTAATGACCATTAGGCTATGGGTAAGTGATATCTTCGAAAATATTCGGAATCCGAGCATGTGGGCCCGGGAGTGTATTTTGGGATTTCTTCAAGAATAGTGAATTTACTAAATAAGTAGGAGAATTTCCATACCTTGAGCATGCATTGACATATTTATATATCATTTGACTAGTTTCGAGTCCTCGGGTGTAAGATTTGGAGTTTCGAGCGCGTTCTTGACCGAGAAGTTGATTCTACGCGAGGTGAGTCTCATTTCCAACCTTGTAAGGGGGAATTGTCCCCATAGGTAAATGTAAACGATTGAGTTTGTCCTTATTTGCGGGGGCTACGAACGCGCAAAGTGATGAGAGTCCGTGCGTAGCTACTACTATGTTGTGTCGGGTAGAATTTAGGACTTCACAAGCATGCCTCTATGTGCCTTACATGTATCCTTACTTGTGTTCCTGGTTGCTTATTACCCTTGAAATTAACATGAGACTTTCATAAGCTATGTGTAAGTTTAAGTGTTTAAATCCCTGAATTTAAGAATAATCCATGATAAATTCCTGAATTTCCTGATAATTCTGTGTATGTCTGCGAGCACCCGTGTCGCATGTATAATTCGTGAGCGGGGTAGACTTATATTTATGTCAACCGCGTCGCATGATCGATTCGCGAGCAGGTTAATAGATGTATCTATGGTTCGTGTCGCTCGACCCTCGACAGTGCACATTTAAATTTATGCGTCGCTTCGGTCGTACGCCTTGGTATATTATATGATATGTGCTTGATTGAGAGTTTTATTATTATTCTTACCAATTAAATTGTTCTGTGAGAAAGAAACTTGTGATTTTTGTTAAATATTGTTACTTGGCCCTTGCAGGGAAATCGTTATCTTTATATATTGATGCTTCATGTCTACTTGCTTTCCATAAATGTTATTACTGTTTAGATTCATTAAATCATATTATTGATGACGACCCTAGTGAGTAACATGTCTACCTCTCGTCACTACTTCTTTGAGTTTAGAAGGGATACTCACTGGGTACATATTTGTTTATATGTACTCATGCTACACTTCTGTACTTAATTGTACAGGTTTTGAGGTTGTTGCACCTGGTCACCATTCGGGTGTTCGTCGCTGAGAGTACTACCGGGATTTGACTACACGGTGAGCTTCTCTTCCTGGCGTTCTGTAGCGGCACTGTGAAGCTTCTATTATTTTTGGGATATTTCTGTCTACCCCCTTTCAGACAGTTGTACATTTATTTTGTCTATTTGTATATTCCACTAGTCGCTTGTGGGCTTGTGACACTAGGTCTTGGCACCCGTAGTTGATTCGCTAGTATTTTGCTAATTCCATTTATGCTGGCAAATGATTTTGGGTTATTTTAAATCAACTTGCTTCGTTTCCTCACTTTTAGTAAAGGACTCCTTAAATTTTAAAAACTGGGTAAGTGTTTGAACATCTCATTTGTTAAGTAATTTCGTTAGTAACTAGTGTTGGCTTGCCTGACTTCGGTGTTGGGCGCCATCACGACCTGAGTAGTAATTTGGGTCGTGACAACAAGGGTATAAATTTCAACCCGTGACTAAATATTTCCTTTGACCTAAACATTCGTTTATAATCACGAGTATGTTCTTTGTAGGTTTCTGAATCAGGCTTGCATTTTTGGCTCTTTGACTTCACTCGTAACTTTTGATTTGTTGGGTAGGGAAGACTTTAAGCTTGAATTCTAACTTTTTGCCAGCCTCCCTTGCCTTCCATATTATATAGTCCCCCAAGTGTTTGAGTTTTGAAGTATGAAATCTCGAGCACTTGAATATTCCTTACTTGTGGTCCTTTTCCTGAAAAGAAAAAACATACGGGACTCGAAGGTATATAGTTTAGATGATGACTGCTTAACCCTTCGAAATTTCTATCAGAAAGGTTGTAACCCTAGACCGGGAATTAAGTTACTTCCGCGTGTCTTTACAGGTCTAATATCATCATCTGGTATGGATTAGCTTTTGCCTATCATCTAAAACTATTAATATAACTTTAATTGTACTAAATAAAATCGTATGTAAATGATACCTGACTGTGGGTACTTCCTTTGCGTAAAAGTAGTATTTCTTTAAATGAACAACGTTCCATCTCGAGGGTAAAACCTCGCCATTCATGGTTTCCAACTCGTAAGCACCTTTTCCAGCAATGCCACATACTTTATAGGGTCCTTCCCAATTTGGGCTTAGCTTCCCTACTCCAGCAACTTTTGTCGATTGAAAAAATCTTTTAAGGACAAAGTCCCCAATTTTGAAATATTTGAGGTGAGCTTTCCTGTTGTAACACCGCTCTATAATCTGCTTTTGAGTTGCCATGCTAATTAAAGCAACTTCTCTCCTTTGCTCAAGTAAATCTGGATTCGTTCTTAACTCCTCGTTGTTTGACTCTTCTGCTACTAACGTGAATCTCGTGCTTGGTTCACCAATTTCAACTGGTATTAAGGCCTCTAAACCATAGACAAGTGCGAAAGGAGTTTCACTCGTGGCTGATTTTGTTGTAGTTCTGTAAGCCCATAACACTCCTGGTAGATCCTCATGCCAATTTTCTTTTGACTTTTCCAGTTGTTTTTTTCAAATTATTGATGATAATTTTATTTTTTGACTCAGCTTGCCCATTAGCCACGGGGTGATACGGTGAAGAGGTGATACGTTTGATTTGCCAACTTTGGAAGAATTCTGTGATTTGCGAGCTTATAAACTGTGGTCCATTATCACATACGATCTCCTTTGGGACACCAAAACGACATATGCTATTTCTCCAAATGAAGTTTTTTACCTCTTTCTCTCGTACCTGTTTAAAAGCATCTGCTTCTACTCATTTTGAAAAATAATCTGTTAATACTAGTAAAAACCGTACCTTTCCTTTGTCTTGGGGTAGAGGTCCTACTATATCCATTCCTCACTTTATAAATGGCCATGGGGATATAACTGGATGTAATAATTATGCGGTTTGATGCATGTTATTAGCATAGCGTTGACATTTATCGCATTTGGCTACGAAATTTTAAACATCTTCTTCCATTTTAGGCCAGTAGTACCCTGCTCTGATTAGAGTCTTAACTAGTGACCTTCCACCTGCGTGATTTCCACAACGTCCTTCGTGTACTTCTTTCATCACGTACTCATTTTGATTAGGTTCGAGGCACCATGCTAAAGGACCACCAAACATTTTGCGATATTAATGTCATGAACCACACAATACCGTGCAGCTTTTCGTCGAAGTGCTTGAGATTCTTTCTTATCTTCAGGCACGATACCATACTGCAAAAAATTTACAATTTCGTTTCTTCAATCCCAGGCTAAATTATTAACGTTGCCTCGTGCTTGTCTTGGTCGAGTGCTGAATGAAATAAATGTATTACAATAGCATTTTCTTCACTCGTTAGATCAGTTACTGAAGTGAGGTTAGCTAACGCATCTTCTTCTGGGTATTTGCACATCTTCCATGATTGGAATTGCCTCACCAGGTCGCGTGCCTTTTCCAAATATTGTTGCATTCGAGTTTCCCTAGCGGTGTAAGTCCCCTACATCTGATTCACCACCAGTTGAGAGTCACTCTTGATCACGATTTGCTCTACCGAGAGTTCTCGTGATAATTTAAGTCCTGCGACGACAGCTTCATACTCTGCTTCATTGTTAGTAATAGGATAACATTTAATCACTTGCCTTATCTTTTCACCTGAAGGTGGTATCAAGACAATTTCCAACCCGCCTCCTTTAACATTAGAGGAGCCATCTGTAAATAAGGTCCATATTCCTGGATTTGCTCCGGTAAAAATTTGTAATTCTTTTTCTACTTCAGGAATTATATTGGTATTAAATCTGCGACAAAATTTGCGAAAACTTGAGACTTTATTGTTGTCCTAGGCTGATAAACTATATCATATTCACTTAGTTCTATTGTCCACTTGGACAATCTGCCTGATAATTCCTGTTTATGCAAGATATTTCTTAAAGGATATGAAGTTACGACAAAAATTGGATGACATTGAAAATATGGTCTCAATTTCCTAGCTGCCATGACTAGAGCCAAAGCTAGTTTTTCTAGATGAGGATATCTAGTTTCAGCATCCAATAGGGATTTACTTACATAGTAAATAGGAGATTTCTTACCTTTGTCTTCTCTTACAAGGACTGCACTTACAGCTACTTCTGCAATAGCAAGATAGATATACAACCTTTCTCTTTCCCTTGGCTTGGATAATATGGGAGGATTTGATAGGTAAGCCTTCAAATTTTTGAGGGCTTGTTGGCATTCTTCAGTCTATTCAAACTGATTCTGCTTCTTTAGTACTGAGAAAAATTTAAAACTCTTCTCTAAAGATCTCGAAATGAATCTTCCTAAAGCCGCGATCCTGCCTGTCAACCTTTGAACTTCTTTTTTACTCGTGAGTACATCAGGTATTGCTTTAATATCTTTAATTTGAGCAGGATTTACTTCAATGCCTCTATGGATACGAGAAAATCCAAAAACTTACTTGATTCGATGCCAAAGACGCACTTTTCTGGATTTAGTTTCATATTATAACTGCGGAGGATCTCAAATGTAATTGAAAGATGTTGGAAATGGTCTTCAACTTGTGTTGACTTCACCAGCATATCATCAATGTATACTTCTATTGTCTTCCCCAGATGTTCCTGGAACATCTTGGTCACCAGCCTTTGATACGTGGCTCCAGCATTTTTCAAGCCAAAAGGCATGACTTTGTAACAATAAGTCTCCTTTTTTGTAATAAAGCAAGTTTTTTCCTCGTCTGAGGGATCCATTTTTATCTGATTGGAACCAGAATATGCATCTAGAAAGCTTAATAATTCGTGACCTGCAGTAGCATCAATCATTTGATCTATGTGCGGTAAAGGAAATGAGTCCTTAGGACATGCTTTGTTTAAATCAGTGTATCTACACAGACTCTCCATTTACCGTTCTTTTTAGGTACTACCACAATATTAGCTAACCAATTGGGATATTTTACTTCGACTATTGAACCAATTTTTAAGAGTTTTTGTACCTCTTCATCGATCACTTGATTTTTGAATGATCTTTGCTTCCTTTTATTTTGTTTGACGGGTCCTAATTCAATTTATAAGTCATCACCTCTAGGGGTATACCTGTCATATCGAAATGGGACCAGGCAAAACAGCCTACGTTAGATTTTAAATATTTAATTTACTTACCTCTTCTGATTGGGTTTAGCCTTACTTCCGGCCTATGTTCAAACAGTGGAACGGCTTCGAGCTCCTCAGTAGTTGTCTTTATGTTTTCATTTTCCTCTGGCTTGGAACCCACGTCTGTATGTTTTGATGCAATATTCGTTGTGATTTGATTCACCGTATCTTTATCATTTGTTCCCGTATCTGTTTGAGCTGCTCCCGCGTCTTTTAGTTCTACTTCTGCTTGTTTTTTACTCGAGAGTATCACTGAATTGATATTTCTCGAAATTTGTTGATCACCTCGAATATGCTGAATTCCCCATTTTGAAGGGAATTTGATAACCTGATGTAGAGTGGATAGTACAACATCCATATCATGAATTTGTGGCCTTCCCATAATTACATTATAGGTCATGTCCGTACCAATAACTTGAAATTTTGTTTCTTTGATGACGCCTTCTGTATAAGTACTTAATTCAATTTCTCCCTTTGTTATGACAGTTGAGTTATCAAACCCGGATAAGGAACGTGCTTTTGGGATTACATGATCTGTCATAAGCATCTCCTCCACAACTCTCAACAAAATAATATTCACCGAGCTACCTGGATCAATCAATACTCGTTTCACATTAGTGTCATGTATAAGTAAAGATATTACCAGTGCATCGTTATGAGGGACTAGCAACCCATTAGCATAGGCATCGTCAAACGCGATACTACCATCCTCCAAGGTTCCACGAGTTCGCTTCCCGTGAGTTATTGTGAACTTCGTTGTCTTTCTTGTTGCAGTATAGGTTACGCCATTAACCTCTTCTCCGCCGTTTATCACATTTACTGTTCTCTTTGGAGATGGTGGTTTTGAGGGCTCCTGTATGTGCTTCATATATGCCTGCTTACCTTTTTCACTAAACAATTCTGTTAGATAGCCCTATTTCAATAAATGTTCTACTTCACCTTGTAATAACCTGCAGTCTGATGTTCTGTGCGTGTGATCATTTTGCAATTCACACCAGAAGTTTGGGTTCCTTCTGTTTGAGTTCTATCTCATCTCTTTGGGCCAACAAACTTTATCTCCCATATTTCTCAAAAAAGTAATTAGCTCGGAAGTACTTACATTGAAGTTATAGTCTCCAATTCTTGCATTTGTGTTATTACCTATATTCCGTTCATCTCGATACTTTCCGGATCTTGATGATGATGAACTTGAATCTCTATTTGACAGTCTGTAATCAGGTCGTGCATTTTCAAATTTGGTTCACAGTGTCTTGCTCTCCTGTTTGTTCATTTCCAAGATGATCATTGTTGTGTGTCGTGGATCTTTCTTGTGTTTGTTCCCTTGAACCATGTGGGGTTCCCTGAGGCGATGGAGTTAGAGTTCCAGTTGCCTGTTGGTTGTTGTCGTTGGCGTTTAACATGATTCAGTAAGGATACTTTAAGAATGAGAGTCCCGGCAACGGAACCAATTTGTTTAACTAAAGAACCGGATTCTTAGCCAAAGCTTATTTTAAGAAGTACTCGGGCTTCTGATAATCAAGAGAATTAACTAAAACAATAATGTAAATAAGAATCTCAGAATAGGAAAATATTAAGAGCACAAGAATGTAAAGTATATTTTAGCAATGATTGGAACGTCTCCATACAAGTGGGATCTCATTCCCTTTTATAGGGAATTTCTTAATATAACGTCTACTCTTTATGATTGAGAATTAATGAGTATTATATCACTAATAAAACGTTACAATAAGTAATTGTAACTGTTGCGTGAAGATTCTGTAACGTTTGAACTCATTGATTGAAGATCTATGAATCTGCCCTCTTTTCAGCCTTGGTTCATTTTTACCGTGTCTCTTCAACTCCTTGAATAGACTCGAGCAACCGTTTCTAATCGTCTCGTAGGTGTTTAGCTCGTACCTTCTTAACTCGTAACTTTTTATAAGTTTTTCCTCCAGTTGTTACTCTTCTATTGATCTTCGTGGATTTCCATGTCATCCACTTAATTAATTCCATGTGTAATAGTTATTTTTACCAATACAACCCTCTCCCGAACTATGGTGACCAAGGCCGGTGCATGTCGGGCAAACTCACTTAAACGGACTACATACTCCGACACATTCATAGAACCCTGGCGCAGCTTCTCAAACTCCGTGCACCAAGCATCCTTGAGGCTCTGAGGGACATACTCATGCATAAACATATCTGAGAACTGAGTCCAAGTGAGTGAGGTTGCCTCGTCCTTACTACTCAGCTCATAGGCACGCCACCACTGATAGGTTGTTCCTCTCAGCTGGAAAGCAGTAAAAGAAACCCCACTCGTCTCCGCTATGCCCATAGTGGGGAAAATACGATGACACTCCTGTAGAAAACCTTGAGCATCCTCTGAAGCTAATCCGATGAAGGTAGGTGGGTGGTACTTCTTATACCTCTCAAGTCTAGGCGGCTCTGCCTCGAAAACAGTTGCACTGGTCTCATGCTAAACCGGAGCCACTGGTGGCATAGGAATAAACTCTGGGTCCTGATCAACCTGGACCCTCTACTCAGGAGTACGGGCTCCGGGAATCTGTGCCCCTCCCCTGTATTGAGATATGGAGGGAGCTAGAAGAATCAGTTCGGCCTGAGCTAAAGTGCTGAACATGCTCATGAACTGAGCGAGAGTCTCTTGGAGGGCCGGTACATCAATAGGAACCTACGGTGCTTGTCCTCCAGCTGGAGTTGCTGGGGGCTCCTCTATCGCAGCTCGCGCAGGAGCTCTGGTTGTACCGTGTGATCGTCCTCTACCTCGGGCCCTGCCTTTGGCGGCTCTGGCAAGGGCTCGGATGCCTGATCGTGAGATCTCCCGGTACGGGTCCTCACCATCTGTGAGAAAGAATAAAATAGAGAATTTTATAATTTGATGACAATAACTCGCACGACAAAGAAATCAAAGAAGTATAATTGTTCTTAAACAGTTCCATAACCTCCCGAAGATAAGTAAAGACATCTCCGTACTGATCCGTGAGACTCTAATAAACCGACTTGTGACTCACGACACATGTGAACCTAGAGCTCTGATACCAACTTATCACGACCCATTTCTCCCTCTGTTAGATGTCGTGACGGCACCTAGTCGCCACAACTAGGTAAGCCTAATAATTTTATAATAGCGGAAAAAAATAAAACAGTAATTTAACAACTAAACTTCAACAGATATTATATACTGATAAAAAAATAATGCTCGGCATGTTCAAGTAAACCAGCACTCGAATATAAACAGTATTCCCAAAACCCGATAGTCACGAGTCACAAGCTCTAAGAAATTTGTCTAACTGTTTTCGCTACATTAGTGTCTAAAAAAGATAAAGGAGGAAAACAACATAAGGGATAGAGGGGGACTTGAAGGATCTGCGGGCGCGGGCAGATGTACCTTGAAGTCTCCAGTAAGCTGCGGCAACTGCACTAATTATGAGGCGGGTAAGATGTACCTAGATTTGCACACGAAAAATATGTGCAGGAAAGGGCGTGAGTACACCACAATGGTACCCAGTAAGTGCCAAGCCTAACCTCGATCGAGTAGTGATGAGGTCAGGTCAGGGCCCTATCTATATAATAAGGCAAAAGCAAAATGAAATATTGCAGTAAATAAAGACTAAAATGTAACAAGGAAGAAGTCATGGAATAACAACAGCTCAGTACACAACAAGACAACAGGGGATCTCCCGAGATATCGTCTCGTGATCCCAAACATAAATGTGCAGGGGGATCTCACGGAATACCGTTCCGTAGTCCCAAAGTAAATATGCAAGACAAAGGGATCTCCCGGAATACCGTTTCGTAGTCCCAAAGTAAATATGCAGTACAAGGGGATCTCTTGGAATATCGTTCTGTAGTCCCAAAGTAAACATGCAGCCAAACAACAGAATTCAATAGTCACGGCACGAAATCTTAAAATTTGACCTAAGTATAAGTTAAGGAAAGACAGGTAAGAATCACTAAACATGTTGCACGTAGTCCAGGTAAATAGTTAAGGCAAGTAGGCATGCTTTCTTAGTCTAGCAAGATACTACACATGGTAATAAGTTCAAATAAGAGGAAAAGACATGTTATTATTTAATGAAAAATTGAGTTTTACAACAATTAGCCCGTGTACGTACTCGTCACCTCATGTACACGACGCTCATATATCAACAACAGTACCAATCCTAAGGGGAGTTCCCCCACACAAGGTTAGGCAAGCCACTTACCTCGAACCAAGCTTAAATCGATCTGAAATAATGCTCGTTCCACGAATATCCGACTTCGAATGGCCCAAATCTAGCCAAAACCAATTACATATCATAAATATAACTACAAGAAACTAATTTAGCATACGGAATCAAAGTTAAAGAAAGAAATTGGAAATCGCTCAAAAGCTTCCCCGTCCCACGTGTTGGAATCGGGTAAAATTTACCAAATATGAACATCCATTCACTCACGAGTTCACTCGTACAAAAATTATCCAAATTCGACGCCTAAATCCTCACTCAAAACTCAGAAATTCGATGGGGAATTTTTCCCCCATTTTCCCAACTTCCTCACTCAAATTCCTTAATTAGATGAAGAATACAATAATAGATTAATGAAATATAACCAAAATCGAGTTAGGAAACGTTACCCCAACGTTCTCTCTGAAAATCCTTCAAAGAATTGCCAAATTCCGAGCTCCTAAGTCCAAAAATGAAGAATGAATTTCAAACCCTCGAACTCTCTCTTTTCTGCCCAGCGAACTCGCTCATGCGACCACTTCATCGCACCTGCGGCGCCAAACCTGCGGAAATCCCATCGCAAGTGCGGAAATGACTTAAGGTACCTAGGACCTCTTCTACAATAAGGTGGACGCACCTGCGGAAAACTATCTGCTTCTGCGATCCTTCATCGCATCTGCGATTCCTCCCTCGCATCTGCAGGCATAGAAGATGCGGAACTAACCTCGCACATGTGATCCTAGCATGGGTTGCCTAACTCCGCTTCTGCGCTTAACCATCCGCACGTGCGGCCCCGCACCTGCCGCCTCCTCACGCAGGTGCGAAAATACCAGAAACCAGCAAACTTGAGAATTCTCCCAAGTCCAATTTTTGATTTTTTGTCCGTTAAGCACCCGAAACGGGGGCCTCAACCAAATATGACAACCAATCCTAAAACACTATACGAACTTAGTCGAGCCTTCAAACCACTTCAAACAACATCAAAAACACGAATTACACACGGATTCAAGCCTAATGAACTTTGAACTTTCTAAATTCTACAAACGACGTCGAAACATATCAAATCTCGTCTGAATGACCTACAATTTTACACACAAATCAAAAATGACACCACGAACCTACTCCAACTTTTGGAAATCCAATTCGAACCCAATATCAAAATTTCCACTGCCAGCCGAAATCACCAAAATTTTAACTTTCGCCAATTCAAGCCTAATTCTTCTACGGACCTCCAACTCACATTACGGATGCACTCCTAAGTCCAAAATCACCTAAAGGAGCTAACGGAACCATCAAAATTCAAATCCGAAATCGTTACACACAAGTCGACATCCGGTCGACTTTTCCAACTTAAGCTTCCAAATAAGAGACTAAGTATCTCAACTCACTCCGAAAACCAAAACGAACCCTCCCGGAAAGACACAAAAGCAGAAATAGATACGGCGGAAGCAGTTAACAGGGGATCGGGGCTCTAACTCTCATAACGACCGGCCGGGTCGTTACAGTTACACATTATTTCATTATGTATCGTATTGTATTGTATTGTATTATATTCTAGTGTATCGTTTGATGAATACAATTTTTGGATAGATTATATCATTTGTTGTTGTTTATGATATCACGCACCAGCAATATGAAGAATAAACTTGTAATATTATAAAGAAGATTATGATACATGGTAAATTTGTTATATAAAAAGGCAAGGTAAATGATAATATAAAATTATTTAATAATAATGAAGGGTGAGATGAGAGAAAAATACAAGATAACGATGCAACCACACCAAATCGGTCATTACCTAAAGTGAAAAATTTCAGTGTTACGTAACAACGAATTTAATAATACGATACAATTAAATTTAAATAACAACAAAAACAAATATTACATTTAAAATAACAATACGATTCAATACGATAGATAACAACCATCCATACAATTTTATAAGTTGGAGACAAATGTTTGAGAGCCCTGCTGATGATACAAGGCCAAAAATAATCATAAATTGATAGGTTCTCTACCATTTACAAGTCATCATACAACGAATTATAACATATATCTTTGATATTGTTGCATTCCAGAGAGTTCTAAAAACTGTTTCGTAGCTTCTAAGTTATTAGTATATCTTTAGTGTGGGGTATATGAAGAAGAATTAGTGGTTCTAAAAAGATGAAGATTTGTCATCTCTCTAATTTCAAGAGTTATCCAATTTGGATGTTCTTCATCTTCAAAGCCTCTACTATATTCAGGAATTTGAGTACTTGGCAGTTATACCATGTTATAGCCGTTTGAGTACTGTACAACATATATTAAAATGTTTGGTCCAAAACTTTTTCTTAGTTTTCAATAATTTTTCTAATTGAAAAAAAAAAAGTTGCTATTTTTTTCTTATTGACTATAGAGGTGGTGATTTGCCTAATTGGGGTTAGGCTTGAATTAAAAATGATGCTTAAATAAGCAATTAAGGTGTGATTTGGATTTGGTTCTAACTATTGTTGTACTTCAGTCAACTTAATCATCCAATTCAAAAAGTTTGCAAGGGGTTAAGGTTTCATTTCCTTCTATAGAAATAAAGCTACGTGCATTCTACCTTCTTCAAATCCTACTTGTAGGGTGACGTTGTTGTTTTTGTTGGATCAAACCAAAATTCAAGATCAGAAATTTGGCATTTTAGCAATGTCCCCGTACTAATTTTAGTGGTGGGAGTAGAGATCTTTCCTGTCTTTACTGAGAAATGGTCTATAAATAGATGAAAACCAAGTCTACCTAACTTCTGTGCAAATTATTCAAAGCAAAGCAAATGTTGCATTAAATGCCATATCAAATATCTCAGATTTTATTTATTGGGAAAGCCATCTTTGCTGCTTAATTTATTTGCCTGTCACCTACTCCTTTCAAATATCAACCTACTTGGAGGAAATTCATTATTCCATAATTTGCCACAAAAAATACTGCGTATGGTGCTTTCTTTCTACCGAAGAAAAGCCAAATTTATTCTGCACTTTGTAAATTATTTATATTTATCATCCATTTAAGTATTCGAATATATTTGTCCTCACCATTTTAAGAAAGATCATGAGAGATTTGTAAAGCTCTAATTCCGAAATAAAAAAATTAGTTCCATTTTCTTAAGAGCTTAAAATACCCGTAATTATCATATACTAACTAAAGAAGAGAAAAGTTTAGGAAAGAAAATTGACAGAGTTAGGGTGTGTTTGGTACGAAGTTTTTCGTGTTTGGGTGGTTTAAATGTTTTGGAAAACATTTTTCGTATGAACACATTTTCCTCCAATTTGAAGAAAATGTTTTCCTTATCAAGAGAAGTGAAAATATTTTCCAAAACTCCTTCTCAACCTTCCCCACCCCTAACCTTCCAATCCACCCCATACTTCCTCACTACCCACCCCCACCCTAAATAAAAATATTATTAATATTACCTTCTTTTCATGTTATAGATAAAAAAAAAATCATTTCAACAAAAAAAATACTTTCTTTTCATAGAACAAGTATTTTTTTTCATTTCAACAAAAAAAAATAGTTTTTATTCATGATGTAATATAAGTATTTTTTTCATTTCAACAAAATGAGTACTTTACTTTCATGTTGTAGAAAAAGTACTTTCTTTTTCAACCAAAAAAAGAGTAGTTTCTTATTAGTATGGAGCACAAATTTAATATTATTTTTGCGTAAAAAAGTAAAGCAACTTTGGGATTGTGTAAATTTTTAAAAAAATAATTAAAGTATTGAAGAAAATAAAGTCCTGAAAACATTGAGTAATGGGGGGAGGGGGGGACAAGGAAACACAGGGACTTGGGGAAATGGGGGATGAGGAGAGTAGCATAAAAATTATTTTCCTAAAAATATTATTTTCCTAAAAATATTATTTTCGATCATACCAAACACACCCTTAATTAATTCGAGGCCATTATTGGATTCTAAGTGGGGTTGTGCATAATATATTAAATACCGAATTACCGTACCGAAATCGAATATTTTGGTATTAAGTATTCGATATTTTGTATTCGGTATGGTATTTGATTTAAGTTTTAAAAAGTATCGGTATGATCGAGGTATGGTATTTGGTATATTAAAATGAAATACCGAAATATCGATACCGTACCGAAATATATAGTATATTATACAATACACATATTATTAATTATAACATGAATATAAAAATCTAAAATGTCACTTTCCTTTATTCTCTAAGTTCATCAATTAACTCTAAGCAAGTAACAAGACATTTTTAATGATCAAATTTATTCTTTTATGTAAAGTTTTCTCTCTCTGAGTTGATATTTGCTAGTTTTGGATAAAAATTTCGTCAACAAATATTTTTAGTTTTGTTCTTTTGAGTACTTTAATTTAGAATATTACAGTCTATGACTCAATGCACTAGTTATTATTCAAACCGAAGTTAACAAACCGAATAAACCGAAAGGAGA
Source organism: Nicotiana undulata (assembly GCA_005239495.1). Taxonomy (NCBI): domain Eukaryota; kingdom Viridiplantae; phylum Streptophyta; class Magnoliopsida; order Solanales; family Solanaceae; genus Nicotiana; species Nicotiana undulata. The sequence continues at coordinate 43,100 of ML285792.1, forward strand.
AAAATCGAACCATACCGAATTTAATTAGATAAAATATTAATATTACATTTTAAGAAACCGAATATCAAAAATACCAAATTAAATATTTAAATATCGTATCATACCGTCCGACTAACACTCATAATTCTAAGGTTCAAAAGTTTGCTGGTGTAATGTGTTGACGAGAAGCTTACACGCCTGCCATGCATGCAGCAAATCCTTCTACGATTTCCACGTCCGACGTGGCATTCTGCTGCTCACTAACATTTAAATTAGGGACTCAAAAATATCTTTGGACCTTAACACCCATCACCTCCATACTAAGCGTAGCAAAACATCTCTAGCTTCATCCTCCTGCCTTTCGAAACACCGCAACAACAATTTGGGACTCAATAGTCATGGGCCGCTATAGGGTAAGGCAGGTGAACCCTTTGCCAAAGGCCCCCAAATATTTAAAGGCCCTAAAATATAAAATACTATTATATTATTATAATATTTATATAGTTATTAATAAAAGAATTTAAATTTTAATCTTTTTTTAAATTTGACAGAGTTAGGATTGAATAAGTTATACACATCTCTTTTTCTCATTCTTAAGGTACGCGCTTTGCGCGTGTACCTCATATTAATAAATATATCATTTTACAAAATCACAAAAGAAATATTTAAAAATATCTTGGGGTTATAAAATAAAAAGTAGGTTTCTTGAAAATGATAAATGTTGATCCCATTAACCAACTCAATAAAGAAAGAAATCCTTCTCTATAAAAATCTTAAAATATTTTATTCTTATTTCTAAAAATGTATTAAAAGACATCCGAAGTTATCGTTTGTTAAAATAAATAAAAAAGAAAGAAAAATAATTGATATTGTCTTCTCCTATCTTATTATTGTTTCAAGTTCGCAATTTTACCAATTTGACTCTAGATATTATAATGTAGTTAGTTTTTTCCTATTGTCTAGATATTTTTAGCGCTAATCGTCTCCCTTGTAAAAATAAATTTATGCAGCCTGCGGGGTCTTTTGGTTCACAAAAAATTATACTTGTACTATAATGCGATGTGAAACTTAAATAAGAAATAAATATTTATTAGATATACTTCTAATTTATAAATATTTGGTTCATTGGGTTAAAAATAAATAACATAAAAGTTATTTGATTTTCCTATATAAAAGTTGGATAAAATTTATTTTTAACTGTAATATTAATTTTCTTAAAGGATTTTGGAATAAGCGCTTTGGAGACGGATATTTTGGTCTTTTAATTATTTTATCCTGGGATAGCTAATTTTTAGATTATTGTTCCACATGAATGTAGAATAAAAATAGTAGCTAAATAAGATTATGGTATAACTATTTTTGCAATTTTTTATTAAAAAGTAATTCAACCAAACATGAAATTGAATAAAATTATATCTTAGATTGTTAACCTTCAATTTTGTCTAACATAAATTTACTTTTAATTTTTTTTTAAAAATATCTTTTTGTAATTACTGAGTGTAATTTTCAAAATATTACACGTAAAGTTGATGAAGGTAAAACACTTAATTATTTGTTCTAATAGTTGAATGTAATTTTTAAATGTTATACCAAAAAATGACGAAGAGAATCTATTATTTGAATATGAAGGGAGTTTAATATTATATGAAAGTGTATTATCTATTATCTATTTTTATCTATACTACTATTAGATGCTAGAAAAATCTAAATATTAAAAGGTAAAATATTTGTACCTGACTTTAAGTTACACCATTGATTTTCGGATCTAAATTTTTGTTCCAATACAATTCTACTGATGTTATGCAATCGAATTGTTTTACTTTGTTGGAGAATCTTTTACATGTTTTTCTTTTCTTATAGTATTCTTATTAAATCCTAAATATTAGGACTTCATACATAGTTTAAATAAGGAATGCTTTGATAAATAAATTTTAGTAATTTTATAAAGTTTTAAATATTAAGAAAATAACTTAAATTACAAGTTAGTCCAAGATGAAATCTTTTTTTAAAGGGTAAAAAGGCGTACGACATTTTGCTAAGGGCCTTTGTGCTTTTAATATAGTATACTAGTTTTAGTGTACGTGCGTTGCACGTGTACATCGCGTCAATTAGTATAAACCGTGTAAAAACAATTATTGGAAAATAACAATTAATGTTAAAATAAATGTGATATTTGTTCAAATGATCACGATAAATGTTATTATATTAATCCAATAATTGAATTCAATATCTTCAAAATATATAAAGATGATGAATTTAGTTGAATTAGTTCTATAGTATTTGGAGTTTTGGGATTTTATTAATTATTATATAGATAAATGTTATGTTGCTATATCTCACGCAACATCGCTTTTATTAATGTAATGTTCATAATATTATAATATAATAAAATAATAAATTAATTATTATTGAATTATAATTTTGGACAAATAGGTATTTTCAATGCAACTAAGCACACAGTCTTTCAGTTAGCATAAATAAAGTATAAAAACTTTATGATAATCATCGTGTAAGGAATAAATTAGTTTTTTATTTTATTGGACAATAAATAAAAAATTAATTTTAATTTATTAAGATTCTAATATAAATATTTTGTGTAGAAAATGAGGTTAAGTTACTTTATAACAAAAGATATTAAAAGTTTAAAAACGTGTTTTGCTCTTCTTCTTTTTTTCCTTTCTTCTTTTTTCCTTTCTTGGATTTAGTCTATTAAAAAAAAGATTCTTTTTTATCGAATGACTACATGTTTTGCTTTTTAAGGGTAATAATATAGTATTTCGCTAAGGATTTTTGTGCTTTTAATATAGTATATGTATAGATATAGATTTAATTTAATAAAAAATTTAGCTACCACTTAACTTTGCATGAATATTAGTCATTTTTAAGTAATGAAAACGTTTTGTTTCTTGTATACAATGCATTGTTAGACAAGTTTTTAAATTTTCTTTTTTCTTTTGTTTATGTCCCTTCGAGGACATCCGATTAAATTTTTGTATGAACTAATTTAAGTCGGATTCATACTAAATTATTACATAGCAATATGTTTTAAAAATATAAGAAATAAATCATATTATAAATGTGAATAGTGTTAATTCTCACCTTATATATGTGACAAAGAGTTTGAGATGGCATATAATTCGTTATTTTTGTATGTAAGTGGTTTAATCATTATAGAGGGAGAGATATTAAACAGGAAAAAAAATAAGAGGAAAAGAGTTACGGGAATCCACGTTAGGCCTAGCCCACGAGATAAGGTTGTATAAATATTATTGTCTATACACATAATAATCTTTAAAGTATTAAATATTAGAAAATTAATATGTAAGGTATTATAGTTATGATAGATAATTCAAATAAGGAAAATGATTTTAAGGTAAAATCCTAATCGATTTGAAAGTCATAAAAATTAAGACTTCCTATATTTAGTAACCAAACTTTTAGGTAATTTTAAAATTCTAAAAATAAGGAAATAATTAAATGACTATTTTGTATGGTGTGAAATTAATTTTTAGATGGTATAAAAGGCGAACGACATTTCGTTAAGGGCCTTCGTGCTTTTAATATAGTATAGATAGATATAGATTAAACAACGCATTTACCTTCTCATTATAAATTCTATTGTTCTTCCACTATGTGTATTTTTTTTTAAAAAAATCACGGTTTTGCTTTCTAATTTCAACTCAAATTCTCTAAGTTAGCTAGTCCTTTTTGTCACATTTGATGATCCATACATCAGAACGCAAATTTTTTTGTGTCATATATTTTTTAGCTAAGAAATCCCTGAAGCAAGTGTCGCAAGATTCAAAGCTCGACGAATAATAGGCTTACGCCTTTACCATTTTCACTTAATACATGTTTTTGTATGGATAGAGTTCGAATACCATTACGTACGTCTAACCCACACATCATGAAGTATGCTCTTACCACTAGATCAAAGTTATGTTGGTAGATTTTGTCAAAGAAATTTGAGGGACTTTTCATAAATTGATTGTAGGCCACCACTTCCGTTGAGATTATTGGCACAGGTATATGATGTTCAATTAGGTTCATTCATATTTGGTAACTGAATGACATACTCACTGTCTTTAATGTTCTTGTCATTATTATCTTCTCTTAATAACCAACTCCATAAATTTGATCGAGCATGTTTGGGGTAGAAAGGGAGGCTAAAGGGGGGGGCTAATAAAGCCTTGATATAGTCCCTCAACATTTTGAGGCCCCAAAAACTTTTAAAAATGGATTTTGTAAAAAAGAAAGAAAGACTATATGCTCTTTAACAGTAAAAAATTTTAGAACTTTGAATTAGATTACTTAAATCTTCATGTTAGTAACAACAACAATAACAACAACCCAGTGAAATCCCACTAGTGGATCTGGTGAGGGTAATGTGTACGCAGACCTTACCCCTACCCCGAGGGGTAGAGAGGTTGTTTCCGATAGACCCTCGGCTGAAAAGATGAATAAAAAGACAAAAAGAGACGGTATATCAATACCATCAATAAACCTTAGGAAGAAATAATAATGCCACAAGAACATAGACGAAAAGTAAAACAATAACCAGTAGATAAATTCGGACACTAAGAGGAACGAAAGAGTAATATGAACTCAACATTAACCACTGGCAGTCTAAGACAAAATCCTAACAAACTAGCATCACTCTAGTGTAGGGATATACATAACTACCTCCTAACCTATGACCCCAATGCTCGACCTCCACAACTTCATATCTAAGGCCATGTCCTCGGTAATCTGAAGTCTCGCAATGTTCTGCCTTATCACCTCTCCCCAATACTTCTTATCCCGCCTCTACCTCTTCTCGCGCTCACCAAAGCCAGTCGCTCGCATGTAACGACCCCAAATCCTAACAGGCCGTGATGGCGCCTATCGTGGAACTAGGCTAGCCAACCATCACATTACTATGCATTTGTTCCGTTATAGTAATTCACAATTCAATAATAAACAGCAAACATAGCATAAAATAAATTCTTTAAGTCTTAGCGCCCCAATAATAGTCTAAACAACTCTAAGCAAAACCTCCCAAGACTGGAGTCAACATAATCACGAGCATCTACGAAATAAAACTAACTCTACTAATGTCTTGAATAAAGCGTAGGAATAAAATGCTAAAACTAAATAAGGAAGGGAAATGGAGAAGTTGTGGGCGCTGGACAGCTACCTCGAAATCCTGTAAAATTGCAACTAACGAACAGAGACAGCTACTGCTCTGAGCCGGTACCTGGATCTGTGCACAAAGGCACAGGGAGTAATGATGAGTACGTCAACTCAGTAGTAATGAAAATAAATCGTAGTCTGAGAAAATACGAAACACACAGCACAGATACACCAATTCACAAAAACTATAAAACACCAAGTCACCGCAAAGTATTCATCAAATACATAAGTTCGAAAACCGTTTTTCAGAAATCCTTTGAAACAAGTATAATTTCAATATATATATATATATATATATATATATATAAACTCTCAGTAAAAATCAATTTGAAAACGAAGTGAATCATAGTTCAAAAACTCAGTAAAATCATCATAAATCTACCCCTCGGGCCATAATAATTTCTCGTAACAATTTCCCTCAGTATCAGCCCATCAGGCAACCTCACAGTCACTCAATATTAGCCCATCAGGAAACCTCACAGTCACTCAATATTATCCCATCAGGCAACCTCACAATCACTCAGTATCATGCTATCAGCCCCGCGGGCAACATCACTCATTAGGTACATGCGCTCACTGGGGGTGTGTACAGACTCCGGAGGGGCTCCTACAACCCAAGTGCTATAACAAGCCACAGCATGGCATAAATCACACACAATATTGGCCCACAACCTCTCTCATATCACAACATCCTCACAATAATGGCCCGCAGCCTCACTCAGTCATACACTCTCAACATGCCCTTCAGGCCATAAATATATCGGGTTCTCGACCCAAAAACAATGCTTCATTTTCAATAAATAGTATCAAAATACTCTGAGTGTCAAACAATTTATCAAGAAACGACTGAGTGAAAATCATAACATATCAGTGAGAAAAATAGTAAAATCAGCCCTCAAGGGGTAAACAAATCGGCACTAGGACCCAAACATGGCTTACAACCCAAAACATATCAAATATATATCAATACTATTAAGCATAGGCTTTAAAATCGATTTCGCAACTCAATAGTTGCCTAAATAGGGAATATATTTCCAAAGTTCCAACCTTTGCATTCCAAAACCCGTGAAAAGGGTGCAGAGTCCGGGGTTTCATACCCCCAGGACAGGATTTAAAGACATTACTTACCTTAAACTAGCCCGAAAACTATTCCGCAATACGCTTGCCTCTCGAATCAACTCTCGAATGCACCAAATCTACCAAGTTCAGATTTTTATTATCAAATTATGCTTAAGGAATGAATTCCAATTGAAAAATATAAATTTTAGCTCAAAACCCGAAATCGGTCAAAACCCGACCCCCGGCCCGCGTCTCGGAACTCAGAAATTTTTATACCAAAATGTTCTTCGTCATCTCACGAATTTGTACCTATAAAGAACGCTAAAATCGGAGTTCCTTTGACCCCTCAATTTGACCCCTAAAGGTCTCATAATCTCAAGCCCTAACCCCAACTTTTTCTACTGATTTTCATGAATTAAACACTGAGATTATGTTCCTTAATTACCTATAATCGAGTTTTAAGGTCCAAAATACTTACCTCTATGATGAAAACTAATTTTCCCTCTTCGAAATCGCCTCAAAAGCTTCTTCCCGTTCAAAAATGGTGTTAAAATAGGTTATGGCCGCAGAAGGTTTATTTTTATACTGTCCAGGCCTTTACTCATCGCGGGACCCACTTTGCGATCGCGAAGCATAACTCCTCAGCTGCCCATTTATACTCTCTGCGATCGCAACATATGCCACGCGATCGCAGTTCCTTAGGACCTGAACGTACGCGATCGCGACTCTGCCCACGCGATCGCGAAGCACATATGACCAGCCCCCACATATGTCCCTCTAACTCTAGGCGATCGCGACTTATCTCACACGATCGCACTGAACTGACCTCCAGTGCTACGTGATCGCAACCTATCACCGCGATCGCATTGAACAAATTCACCTTGTCCCAATTTAACACTACACGATCGCGGACAATTCCTCGCGATCGCGGTGAATAAATTTCTGCTGCACAAAAACCAGAAAAACAGCATTCTCCTAAGTCCAAAAGTGCCCGTTAACCATCCGAAATCAATCTCGAGCCCCTCAGGACCCCAACCAATTATACCAACACATCATAAATGATCATTCAAACTTAGTTTCACCCTCGGAACACCAAAACTAATATCAAAACACCAAAATCACATCGGATTCAAGCCTAAGAACTTTGAAATTTCTAAAATCCACCAACGATGCCGAAACTATCCAAAACACCTCCGATTGACCTAAAATTTTGCAGACATATCCAAAATGACATTACGAACCTGTTCCAACTGTCAAAATTCCATTCCGACTCTGATAGACTATTTTCCACTGCCGACCGAAAATCGCCAAAACTAACTTTCGCCAAATCAAGCCTAATTCTACACTGGATATCACAAAAATATTATGATCACACTCCTAAGTCTCAAATCACCTAACGAAGCTATCCGAGCCATAAAATCCACATTCCGAGGTCGTTTACCAATAAGTCAACTCTTAGTTGACTTTTCCCATTTTAAGGCTATTTTTAAAGACTAAGTGGCTAAACTCTCACTACAACCATTTCGATTTCAAGCCTACCAACTCTAACACATCAATAACAATATAACCAACCTATGACAAGTCAACAACAGTAATTATAATACAGATTCTACGTAACGACAGACCGGGTCGTTACATCGCACCTCCTTATCGGGGCTTCTGGGCTTCTCCTCTGAACGTGCCCGAACCATCTGAGTCTAGCTTTCCGCAGCTTGTCATCCATAGGGACCACACCCACCTTATCACGAATATCTTTATTCATAATCTTATCCATCTTAGTGTGCCTGCACATCCACTTCAATATCCTCATCTTCACTACTTTCATCTTCTGGATATGTGAGTTCTTAACTGGACAACATTCAGCCCACAACATAGTCGGTCTAACCACCGCTCTATATAACTTACCTTTGAATATCGATGGCACTTTTTTGCCAGATATGACTCTAGACACTAACCTACACTTTATCCACCCAACCCCTATACGGTGAGTGACATCCTCGTCAATCTCCCAATTCCCCTGAATAAACGATCCAAGGTACTTGAAACTGCCTATCTTGGGGATGCCTTTTGATCCAAGCCTAACGTTCAATCCCGCTACCATCGGCTCGACATTGAACTTGCACTCTAGGTATTCCGTCTTAGTCCTGCTTAACTTGAAACCCTTAGACTCAAGGGCACGTCTGCAAGACTTTAGTCGCTCGTTGATGCCCTCCCCCGTCTCATCAATCAGAATAATGTCTTCAGCAAATAACATACACCATGGCACCTCCCCTACAATATGGCGTATCAGAGCATCCATCATGGGCAAATAGAAATGGACTGAGCGCAGATCCTTGGTGTAGCCCCATAATAACTGGAAAAGCTCTGAGCCATCTCTCACTGTCCTAACCCCAGTCCAAACTCCATCGTGCATGTCCTTAATCACCCAAATGTAAGCAACCGACACACTTTTTGACTACAAGCATCTCCATAGAACCTCTCTAGGAATCTCATCATACGTTTTCTCGAGATCAATACACACCATGTGATAATACTTCTTCCTATCCTAGTACTTCTCCACCAACCTCCTAATGGGGTAGATAACTTCCGTAGTAGAACGCCCTGGCATGAACCCGAACTGGTTCTTTGAAACAGACACAGTGTCACATGTAGTTCAGGGTGTAGTATGAGTACAACCGACTCAGTAGTAACAGAAATAACTAAGGAACTGAGTAGTAGTGACGAGCTAAACAAAACAGTCCAATTATTTATTTTCATAATTTAAAAATAAACAAAAATAAACAGGTAAATTCCATAACTCGGTAATTGCCACAAAGAAATTTAAACAGATAAATGCAACAACCACACAAATAAATACTATCTCACAGCAGTGTCACTTCATCGCTCATCACGCGCACTCGGCACTCAACACTCAATACACTCAACTCCGGAGGGGTTCCCAAAGCCCAAGCTCTAGGCACAGACAGATCACGTACCATAATATGCTCTAAGCACGTAAAACTCACTTGCCATAATATCAATACCTGGATTCGCACGGACAGCTCACGTGCTACGCGGACAGCTCACGCGCTATAGTATTAATATCCTCACAACCAGGCCATCAGTATCACTCAATCATGTACCTCACTAGCCTCACCATCATCAAAAAATAAGGGGACACAACCCACATCAAGTATCACAACATATCAACAATTAATAGAGAATGCGGTAAACATGTACTGTCACACCTCCTTTTTCCCGAAAGGGTGGGATAAAGGAATTTTTCCAATTTAAGTGACATAATCAAATTTCGGATTATTTAATTAATTTTAGAGTCGCCACTTGGGATAATTATATATTGTCTCAAGTCACCGGTTTATTTTAAATCTCAAATCGGGGAAAATTTGACTTCGTTTAAAGTCTGCGAAACCAGAAAAACTAGGTAAGGAATTCTCTTAACCCGGGAGAAAGTGTTAGGCACTCCGAATTCCGTGGTTCTAGCACGGTCGCTTAATGATTCATACTTGACTTATTTGATCTAATTACTCATTTTAGGACCTACTTACATTTTACCTTTTACTGCTTTTAAGAAATTATCCTGAGACGAGTCACGCATACGTGTACTCATCTTATTCAGCGCGCTAAAAACCATGTCACACATACATGTACATAATTAATAACCCTTAATATTAAAATTATTTGGCCAAAGTCACGCGAACGTGTACCTTGATTTAATTTTGAAAATCGACGCTCAAATCATGTCACGCGTACGTGTACATAATTTGTCACGTTTAATTACTTAAGAAAAACTCCAAATCCGCGTGAACGCGTACCTTAGTTTTGTTTTGAAAATCGACGCTTAAATCATGTCACGCGTACGTGTACACAATTTGTTACGCTTAAGTATTTAAGAAAAACTTTAAATTCGCACGAACGTGTATTTTGATTTATCTTGAAAATCATGCTTGTGTCACGCAAAAGTGTACACCATTACTCACGCTTTATTAATATTTGAGATTGTTTGGTCAAAGTCGCGTGAACGCATACTTTAGTTTATTTTTGGAAATCATAATTATCTCACGTGAACATGTACATAATCATGATGATTTATTTAAACACGCGCCTAAAAGAAGTTGTACGGATGTTTGATGTCCATGACTTTCCTATGTTTGAGGTCAAGGGCGAATGTTTTAAAATTATGGATAAGAGACCATTGTTGCAGAGATGTAGGATTATAGCTATTAAGATTGACAAATTATTCAACCTTGAAACTATTTACAACATAATAAATTACCAATATTTCATATCTTGATTTATTTTAGTTAATACTAAATTATAGATTAAAAGAGGACAGATGCTGGAGTATAAAAGTAATATCATAACAGATCACTAAAGCATTGAAAGATTTTTTAGAGTTCATAGATTCAGTTATAGAATAACTAATTACAAGATGCCTTGGCTAGCCAATTACATATAAAAAAATATTCACACCTTCATTCTATTGTTTCAACCCAACATAAAGTCCATAGGAACTAGGATTAATCAGTTTCCATCAGCCAATGAACAAAAAATTCAGAATATTCAAAAATATAAATCAAAACATGATCAATTATCAAATAGGAAAAGACAAAAAAAAAATATGATAACAAAAGCATGGCATCCAACAACAAACCAAAAAATAAATATATTTTAAAATTCTACTGGGATAAAGTTAGAATCCAAACATTTAGATGAAGCAAAACAGGATAGAGATGGACCTTTATTGCTCAAAATTGCAAATGATTACAAAGGAAGGCAAACACTACAAACAACGACCTTCATTCGAACTACGGACCCGGAAACTCGAAACCGGAATCAACAACCCCGAAAGATTCAAATCGACACGATTTCAAGCTGATTTCCACACTGATTTGGAGGCTATTTTTGTTGCGTTTTTGGGTGGGTTTTGGGTGACATTTTCGAGTGTTTTCAGCTGTGTTTTAGCTGATTTATGAGGATGTTTTGGGGTGAGTTTAGATCTGGTTTTCAGTTGTTAAAGGTGGCCTTACATAGCTAAAAATGGAGGAAAGAAAAATAGTAATCTATGGTGGTCTTTGGGTGGAAGAAAATGAAACTGTAGTGGCTGTAATGTTGGTCTTGAATGACGGAAGGGAAGTGAAATGGTGTTGGTTCAAGCTTTTCTTCAAAGATTTTTCCTTCTTTTTGCCTTTCTCGTTCCTTCCTCTTCTTGTTCTCTGTGTGAGTGTGTGTGTCCTCTTTAATTTTGAGGGGAAGAGGATGAGGAAGACTGGGAGGGGAAACGGCTGCTTCCTAGGGTCAAGTACTTTCTTTTCTATTTGGGTGAAGGGATGCTGTTGGTTTCAGGGATGAGGGACAACGTGAAGAGATGGTGCTGCAGATTGGAGGAATTCCGGCGAGGGAGGTAATGATGTTCTAGGTTAGGGAGGTGTGTGGCTCTCTCTCATATCTATCTTTTGGAAAACGGCTACTTGTCTCTAGAAAATAGGGTAAGGTGAGATTACGGTTTGCTGATGGTTATCTCCTAGGGTTCTAGGGTTAATCTCTTAATTAAAAAAAAGATTGATGGGTCAATGTCACGACCCGTTTTCGGATTGTGATGGCGCCTGTCGTGGAACCAGGCTAGCCAACCGTTACAACAATACTCAATTCATTTACTAGAGAAATTTACTCATCATTGGCTCAATTCATAGAAATACTGACATTTTTAATCATTTAAAACAGTCTAACAAAAGAAATAAGTTCCAACAATCACCCTAGGATCTGGAGTCACGCAGTCATAAGCTACTAACATCAATACAACTGAGAATAATAATTCTGAAGTTTCAAGTTTCCAAATTCTAATACATAAGGGAGGAATAGGGAAAAGAGGGACGGGACAGCGAAAGCCAACTGCTACCTCGTCGACTCTGAGAGAATGGCTGCTATCACCGCTCCGCGTCAAATCTCGGTGCACCTGGATCTGCACACACAGTGTGCAGGTAAGTAACGAAAACAATATACGGTCTGAGGAGGTAGTGACGAACTCACCCTCTGAGACTGAAATACGAATACAGGTATAATAATAAGACTGAGTATGCACAAGTAAAGTTCGCAATAGAAACAATAGTGACAGACCCTTTCCGGTCTCCACATATAGACATGAAGTCTTATCATTTATACTTGTTATGTTTCTTTTAGTTTCTACGCATTAATAGCGTTCACAGTACCGATATCATGGTGGAATAACAGTTAAACCGTGCCTGGGGATAAGCGGGGCCACAACAATTCAACCAACACCCATATGCCCGTCACTTGGCGAGTGTATCATAGTAACTATCATCAATTAGCATGTACATTGGGGTTTTGAACCCCTCAGTTTCAAGGTTGAAGTCGTTACTTACCTCGAGAATCGGCCTCCAAATGCTCCAAATATATCAATAATCAATTACATAGCGTCACAATGTGTTAAGGAACAATCCCCAAATCAAAATTTAGCAAATATACCAAAATCCCGAATTCGGTCAAAACCCGGCCCTCGGGACCACGTCTCAAAATTCAGAAATTTTTACAACACTAGGTTCCTTGTCCTTTCCCGAGTCTAACCATACCAAGAACACGAAAATCGGACCTCAAATGGTCCTCCAATTCCCCCATTCTTCCTCTCTTAAACCCAAGCCCTAACCACCATTTTTCTACTGTTTTTACCCATGATTTCAACCTAAAATCGTTCTTAATGCACAATATAACGAGTTTTGAGTCCAAGAACTTACCTCCTTGAAGAAACAACGAAATCCCTCTTCAAAATCCCTTCAAAACCTCCAACCCGTGTGTAAAAATGGTGAAAAAGGACAAATTTCGCGAAGGCTGCCTTTTATATTTCTGCCCAGGCATTTCCGCAACAGTGGTATTTTTCTCGCACCTGCGACTCCGCAGGCGCGACATTTTGACCGCACCTGTGAAAGTCACTTAAACGCTCAGGCTCCGCGCCTGCGATCGCTTTACCGCAACGGCGGGCCCGTAGGGGCGACACATTGACCGCACCTGCGATCCTTCACTTAACACTCAGAGCCCGCGCCTGCGAACCCATATCCCGCACCTGCGACCTCGCAGGTGCGATCCTCTTTCCACCGTTGCGACGAATTTCCTCCCCTGCGCCTTCACTCTCGCGTCTGCGATGTCCGTTGTGATGACCCAAAAGGTCATCTTTCATAACTTAAGTTGTATCTGTGTTCCGAAGCCCCGAGAGCCTCTGTTAGACTCACCTCGTTATGCATGCGCAGCCGGGGCGTGTAGCCGGGAAGCTATTATGTGAAAAATTGATGAAAATGAGTCTTGATAATTAATGAACGAATATAGTTGACTTTGGTCAACATTTCTGGTAAACGGACCCGGACCCGTGATTCGACTGTCCCGGAGGGTCCGTAGGAAAATATGGGACTCGGGCATATGCTCGGAATTGAATTCCGAGGTCCCAAGCCCGAGAAATGAATTTTTAAAGAAAATTGTTTTCTGAAAATAATAAAGGATAAAATGAATAATTATGTGAAAACCGTGTTGTCGGGACCGTATTATGGTTTCGGAGCCCGGAACATGTTTATTATATGTTATGTGACTTATCAGTGAAATTTGGCGTAAAACGGACTTGAAATGAGTGGTTTCGGATCAAAAATGAGACTTTGAGGTTTTAAAGAACTAGAAATGTGGCTTGGAAAGTAGTGTTATGTTCCCGAGGTCCGAATGAGATTCCGAGACCGGGAATAGTTCCGTGGTGTTAATTATAACTTGTCTGCAAAGTTTGAAGTCGTTCCGAGCAGTTTAGGCCGGTTCGGCGTATTGAAGTGAATTCTAGAATTTTAAAGTTCTTAAGTTTGATTAATTGGATTTTGAGGTTTAATTATGTGTTTTTGATGATATTTTGATGATTTAAAAGCTTGAACAAGTTCGTATGATGTTTCGGGAGTCGTGTGTGTTTTTGGTTTTGAGCCCCGAGGGCTCGGGTGAGTTTCGGGTAGCTAACGGGGTGTAAAAAGTTAGAAAATCTGGTGTGATGTTGCAGACTTCTGGTGTCTGGTGTTTCCTTCACTGCGATCGCAGCTATTGATTCGCGATCGCATAGGCTTAATTGGGGGAAACAATTTGTTGTTCTCTGCGATCGCAAGTTTGCCTCCGCGATCGCAGACTTATGCCCAGATGCTCTCCGCGATCGCATAGCGTGTTAGTGGAGTCAGGTGGGGGCTGGGTAGTATCTCTCTACGATCGCATTGCTTTGTCTGCGATCGCAGACGCCTAGTCCGTTCCCTTCCGCGATCGCATTTCCCCTTTCCGCGATCGCATAGTAGCACAACTTCAAGCTCTGCGATCGCAGCCCCTTTTCCGCGATCGCAAAGGACAAAATCGTCCAGTGATTTTATTAAGTCCAAAACAGAATACTATTACGCGATTTATCATTTTTTCACCATCTTCTTCCTCTCCAAGACCCATAGGCGATCCTCAAGCAAGTTTTCTTCCATA
>ML285795.1:0-17279 GCA_005239495.1 Nicotiana undulata
TTACGCAATTTTCCGATCTTGATTATTTATTTTTCTCGACGCGAAAATTTGTTGTTACAGCAATCACTCAAACTTCAGTATTCTAGTAGATGGGCCTGAAGTTGTTTGTAATTGCTGAACTTAAGCATTCTATTAGCTGAAGTTTTATCCTGGATTCATTAGTTTTTCATAAAGCTTTTTCAAAAAGCTTCAGCAGAGATGCTGAAGTTATTTAGTTCATTTGTAAAAATTTCAGCACTAAATAAGCTGAAACTTTTGTTCTACAGTCGTACTAGCTGAAGTTTTGTTCTCTATTTGCTGAACTTCAGCATGTTTTAGCTGAAGTTTTTTGCGTAAACTTAGTGTTGACTGAAGTTTTTGTTTGTAATTGCTGAACTTAAGCATTCCAATAGCTGAAGTTTTGTTCTATATTTGCCGAACATCAGCATTTTTTAGCTGAACTTTTCCCTATATCTCAACAATTTAGCCAGAAATACGACTCAGTGTAGTTTCTGCAATGGCTTCAACCACCATTATTGAAGCCTGTAAAAGTAGAAAGAGAAATCGAAAGCCGTTTGTGTTCGAAACATTCGCAACTAGAAACTCCATTGACAGTTTTTAGGACCTTTTAAAGACAATATTCGAATGTTCCTCCAAGAATTTACTAATATTGAAGTTTTGCACTACAAATTACAAAAAATGAAGAGTAGAAAATAAAGGAGGAAGAAAGGTGACAGGAAGAAGGAGGCGCTTGAAATTATAAAAATTATGGTATATATTAAATAATATGGGTATAGGTTAAATGGGAGCGACCAAATAGGACGCCCCGTGCAATTTTTACGATGCTACTCCACAAGCGGATAAAGAAATGGTAAAAATAACCCGTTACGATTTGAATAAAAGAAAATAACACTACAAGATCTGTTTTGTTACATTATCGATCCCCAATGAATTAAAATAAATACTTCGTCATATAACTAAAACAAAATTAGTTAGTATATAACTTGGTTACCCGTCCAACCAGACTGTTACCTACAAGCAGAGGAGCCACGATTTAAAGTTTATGGGTTCTGAATTTGCAATCAGAAACATAGCTCGTTAGCTATTGACAGTGGCGGAGACAGGATTTCTGTAAAGGGGTTCAAAAAGGAATACGTTAAAAATTTTAAAAAGATTGTAGCAAGTAGGAATAGAACAAATAACCTCATAATGGTTTTGAACCCCTTTGACCACTAAGTCATGTTTTTGAGTGAAAATCAGCCTTATATACACAGTGTTATTTTTCGGCGAAGGGGGTTCGGGTGAACACCCTTGCGCCCCCCTAAATCCGCCCCTGGCTACTGGGTTCACAATTAGTATATATTTATTTATATTTGATAGATTTTCTACTATAATACAATATCTAAGCAAAAAGTTACTCGGTTCGGCCGAACCCGTAGACAACACTCTCCCTCCGCCCCTGCTTACAAGAGATTGAGGATGAGCCTTAGCTTCTAGTATGTTGTGACAATGGACTTGAGGAACTAGGGTTTGAGATAGATAGAACCTTTTTCGGATTAACATATCCAAAACCACGAGGGTTGATATCTCAGAAATCAGAATGAAGGATAATCAACTTCTTAGGACAGGTTCCAGTTCTGTAAACAAAACAAGGATTTTGAACCTTAAACACCTTAATTCTTGGCCAATAAGCATGAAAAGTGCTGTATGTGCATGGCATGTTTTTTCCTTATAAAACAAAATCACATGTAGATTCCTGCTTTGATCCAAGATAGAACCTATATCCTTTCTCCAACTGTTTGAGTAATCAATGATAGGGGTCTTCTCAAAGATACAAAGGAGGGATTATTCGTTATTTCATTTAATGGTCAGGGGCATTCAACTAAGAAGACTGCTAAACGACATCTCATTTGGAAGGAACAAGAAACTCAACTATGAAGCTGTCTGTGCCTTCACAATATTCCCCAAATTCTAAGTGCCTCGACCTCCTTCACTCTGTTTCAGAGAGGCTCGGCTGCAATTTTAAAATGCTATACCAGTTCGGGATTATCAAGAAAATGATCATGTTTATTAGACTTTTGTGATCATCAGATAAGAGTTGCTTAATTAGACTCTAGAAGCAGTTGATACAAAGATACTAACCTGCGCGCGGTACTAATGAAACGACAAAAGTAATTATCACTTCAAGATTTTATACACTTATCAACACAGGTTTCTCATGATATCTCTAGCAGTCAATCGATCTTAAGACCTGACAAAGAATAAGGCCAGACTTATAGCATCAAAGAACACATTTCCATTTACAGTATTTGCTATTTAGTTCTGTACATGATAATAGTTCAAGGCTTAGGACTTTCAGGAGTTATATCTCTGAATACTTAGGACTTTCAGGAGTTATATCTCTGAATACTTGCAATCTGTTCCTCCGCAATAACTCGACTGGAGTGTGATTAGCGATATCTGCTATAGGTGGCAAAGAATTCAAGCTTCCAAACTTCAGCTCTTTCCCGTGGAATTTAGACGAACAATTTTCTTTTCTGCCATTCTGTTCAAAGCACAAGGAACGCCTCACTTCTCGTCCAGGTTGTGTATGATATCCTTCACTCAGACACAACGACTCAATGTTTTGGCTAAGATTAATAATATTGGAATCGACATTCTCATTGCCATCGGCATATTTGCTCGGAGTTTCATAGAGCTGCAAATCTAGTTCGTCCTCTTCCACCATATCAGCCCAACTCTTCTTGCTTTTACATGTGGCCAAGTCTAAAGGTTTCAAGTTTGTGCTCTCTAAGTGTTCAGTGGTATCCGTTGATGTCACCACATCTCTAAAAGTGAAAGTGGAACTCTGACAATCTTTACTCCCATCTTCAGAAATTTTTCTTGCACTTGAATTATCAGCCAATGATTCTGCGGGAGAAATTTTATCTGATCCATCATTTTCTGGGAAGTTCTGTTTCTGTTTGTAGTAAAGTGGCTGCAAATCATATTCACTTTTCATGTTAGCACCATTTCTGGATGACCTAGAGAACTCTTGTCCACGTACAGGGGACGCACCTTTGCTCATCTCATCAGCAGAAATGAGATTGTTGAAATTATGGTTTGCCACTGGCTGCACATTCTCATTATTTGTTGTTTGCTCAAATAGCAGTCTTCGACTACAGGCATTAACAGCATCTTTCTTGAACCAACTGCCGTCATTGAGTGAACATGAAAATCTTCTAGGTTGTGTAAAAAAGTCCTTAGGATGTCCGGAAGCAGAAAATGGAGATGGATATGTCCTCTTGTTTCCCCTGTGGTTATGTCCATCTGATGTAGACGATCCTAGCATTTCCTCGTGTTCCTTAGAGTTCCAAGTGCCATGTGATTCTAACTCAGCTAGCATTTGAGTGGCACGCTCGAAGGACTTGATGCATGAGTCATCCATCTGACTTCTATCTGAAGCTTTTATGCTTTGCATCAGAAACTTAGCTTCTGTAATCTTATTCATATGCATCAAACAGATTGCCAGATTACTTTGCTTGTTCTTATCCGGTTCGAGAGAGAGTGCTTTTCTGCATTAAAGAAATTTCCATATAAAGCCATTTTTCTCCAAATAAAGGCACATCTCTGATGCTCAATTTTGTGTGTTTAAGTTGGTGATTATTACCTATAATACTCTTCTGCCAATTTAAAGTTATTCAGTTGCATGTGTGACCATGCCAAGTTCCCTAGCAATCTGCACTTATGTCGAAAATACCAAAACGGAATCTATGTTAGACAGGCAAGAAATAAGCTGAAGTTGAAGATAAGTAATTGCAGGTACAACAACCTCGAGTACTCCTTTTCAATTGTGATTTGAACTTTTTTTCCTTGAGATCTAGCAATCTTAGTCTTCTTCCCACCAAAAGCTATCCCTTCTTCGATGCTCTTCAATTTCAATTCAAGTAATTTAATCTCTTCTTCGATCCTACCAGATCTCTGCAGAAAAACAAATATAAGCAAAGTGGTCACAGAGATAAAGAATCAAGAGCACTCCAGGATTCACAACTAGGAAAAAATGTGTTAGTCGAAATTAGATGGAATTAAGCCTTCAACAGGAGGACAGCTAACTACTACTAGTATTCTTTACGATAACAGTCGCAACTATATCAGCTAGTATGATCAAGGAAATGGTGTAGGCATAAGACAACCAAGATATACATGTCACTAAGCAACATTCAAGTTAAAAACAATGTAAACTGAATATAGAACTATTATTTCCTTACAGTCTTAAAGCACATTCTACTACATTAGCTAATATGATCTATGAAAGAGTGTAGGTTATAAATAATGCAAACATCAATACAGAACTATTATTATTTCCCTTCACTCTTAAAGCAAAATCTACAGTAATATATAAGATAAGGTATCAGATTTTTAAGATGATAAGCTACCTTGTAGAGTTCAATCAAGATATTGTCAATAGACTCCTGTGACTCAGAGGGACAAAGATGTCGAAATGACTTTATTGCTTCGATTGCCTCGTCTGAACGATTCAACTGTTTCATCACAACAGCCATGTCTTTCAGGGCACTATCAACTCGGTCACCCGAATTTATTGCTGCCCAGAACAGAGATATTGCCTTGCTTGGATCCTTGTCAATTAACTGCCATTTGATTACAAAATAGTAAACAACTTAGTCGAAAAAATAATGAACACATTTTCTCACCAAGATTGTGTAACTAGCCCAAAGTGAGAAATCTGTCTAGTGAAGCACCTAATCTCATTGAAGGCTTTCTAGGGAAATAAATACAAAAACAAATTTTCTATAAACCCCACAAGGGTATTACGTGAAATCAAGAGGATATATCAAGAAAAAAGACAAAATTGAAAATTCGCCTGGCTTTGCAAAAATAATTCGGCCTATACATATATAATAACTTAGATAAATTAACCGTAAATTCTTCATTTATATTATCTGATAATTTTATAATTCGATTTTACAACCATTAACAATATGATTTTATCTCCAGATTACTAAGATAAGGCGCAATTCCAAAAGATGGGGAAAAAAAGAAGATAATTAAGACTCACAACAAGAAATTATCAGTGCAAATAAGTAAAAGAAATACAAGAAAAAGAAGAGACATCAGAATTGAAAAGGCCAATGCAGCATAAAAAGAAAGTAGAATATAAAAATGCACTAACTTGAACATGTTTGGCTCTGACATAAGGAGAATCACCAGCAGGAACTTTATGAATAACATGAAAAAGATCAGGTTTAGCACTCTGTGCATGAGTTGGCCTCCTTTGATTCTTTTCCGACGCCGGCGATCTCCATTTCGGCGGTGGGGTCAAGAAACCCCTTGTTGCCTGAGTCATATGATCACTCTCGTTATTCCTCCACATTCCAACAGTAAACCCACTAAATCCCTTAAGTAAATTTGCAAGAAAATGCAAAATTATAGATGAAATTCACAATGGGCTGTGAATTCTTGAAGATGAACTTTGAGACACTTTCTTTTGGCAAAACAGATGGAATGACGATCAATTCTTTTTTTTCTACTGAAAATACACTTTCTACTTTGATCACCAAGAAAGTGGTATTAATATTGGGAAAAGAACAAAAAGAAAAGCTACTTTCTCTTGCGAGAGAGTAGGGAAAAGCGGTCAATTGAGAACAAACTAGCCGTTAAATATAAGGTATCCGTTGACATAGGATACACCTGCAATTGAGCTAGCATGTGCAAATCACGTGCATATCAAAATTTGACCATTGGGTAGTGTATGACGCAAAAAAAACGGGTCTTGGTTTTATATAATTGGACTTGTTGAAAAACAGAGTTAATCATAGTCAATATTAATATTCAATGACAGATCCAACACTTTACGACGAAGACATGCGAGATATTTTCTCTGTTCCATAATAAGTGACCATTTTACCTTTTTATTTTTGTTCAAAATAAGCGTCCTTTTTATATAATCAAGAATGAATTAACTATACTTTTTCAAATGTGCCCTTGTGTACATATCACAATGTGTCAAATTAACAATATCCAAATTTTAATTAAGGGTAATTAGTCAAATGCGTAATTGTTTTCCAGGAGTTAGTATTTTATTAAGTGGTATGCCAAAGGCAAAAAATTCACTTATTGTGGACCGGATGGAGTAGTAATATAGCAATAAATATTCAAAAAAAATGTAAAGAAGAGTAATAAATAACTTTCAAATAGTAAATGAGATAAAGACAACCCAATAAAGATGAGATTCTCGGATGTTTTTCTGACAATGATGGATAATGATGAGCAGCCTTATATTCCAATCCTTCTTGGATCTCTCTCTCTCGAGAGATAAAAGAAAGAAAGTGTAAAATCTAGCTTTGTTTCTATTAAATAAAATGAGAGTCTTATGTAGAGAATGTTGATGAAATTCTTTACAAAAGGTCCAAATCCCCCTTATGATCTACATCTCTTCCTAATTATAAAGGCACATGAGCCACAAAATGCTAGATGGTACAACAGAAGGGAATTTGTACAGAATATTCTCTGGGAAATTTAAATCCTAAGACTGGTCGTCACTTCATGCTGAAGATGGGTGCTCGTCGTCGTCTTCATCTTCTGCCAATTAGGTTCGACTTCGGCATCGCTCCATCCTTCACCTTTGACCTCGACCTCTTAGAGTTGTATCGACTCGTCCTAGCCACCAAAGGCTATATTACCGTTGACTAGGTCAAGTACGTAAAATGAAGTTTTTACCTATTAATACAGGTAGAAACTACTCTCTTCTGTTCCCACAGGAGTAGAAACTAAAAGGTAAGAGTTCTTCTATATTTTTGGTTCTTTTTCTTTTTTCCTTTTTCTATTCGGTGTTGGTATTCGTATTGGCATCCTACTAATTTGAGTTTATATCGCGTAAAACCTGCAAAAATGTAGATGCTTCCTTTTTGAATTTTTTTTATTATCGGAACTTAAAACTTAAAGACATTTTTTAAGGGTAAATTCCTCATAAGCATTCCACTGCAGTTCTTGGTGGTGACAGTTCATTTTCATACACGTTTGGGATGGGGAAGAATTTTTATTATCTGAAATTTTTGTTAACCTCATGAGTGGAGAAGAATTTCTGTGACTCTAAAAGGACTAGTTGAAAAATTGCAAGTTGAACTTTTACCAGACAAAAACCTAAAGAAAATGGTAAAAAAGAATATTTTACCTTTCTAACTTTTTGTTAAAAGTGGAATTCCTCTTCACATTTTAGAGTATGATAATTATTTCGTTCCAACTTAATGAGCCGCATATTGACCGGTGCTTTTGAAAAGATAATGTTGATTCTGTCTTCTAGATTATCTACCTCTTTGGCCAAATTTATTTCTATCAACCTCTCAAAATTATCCTCTTTGAAATGAACAATAAAAGAATGAAGAATAATATTGTAGAGAAAGAGATAGAGAGAATTCTTATTGAATTTTAGGATGATTTACAATGGGGTAAGACCCCTCTATTTATAGGGGGAATATGACTTAGCCACAAAGTAACAAACTCTCTAAAAGATAGACATTCACTCTAATGACAATTCTAATCATAATACTCCCCCTTGAATGTCTACTCAATAAGTAATGTGCCTCATTAAAAACTTAACTGAAATTAAACCCAGTGAAAATAGTTCTAGTAAAGGAAAGAGAGTACACATATTTAATAATACGCCTTTTGGTTGCCTCGTTAAAAATCTTGCAAGGAAAAATCAGTGGGACAAAATCTTGTAAGGGAAAAAGAGTGCAACGCATATTAATTACCCCTGATGAGAGCATCAATGCACATCCTTGAGCCTTCACATCCCGATATTGTACACTAGCTTCTTGAAGGTTGACGTCGGTAGATATTTTATGAACTGATCAGCCATATTATCACTTGAATGAATCTGTTGCACATTAATTTCACCATTCCTTTGAAGATCATGTGTGAAAAATAACTTTGGTGAAATGTGCTTCGTCGTATATCCTTTTATGAATCCTCCATTTAATTGGGATATGCATGCTGCATTATCTTCATAAAAAATCGTGGGCAATTTGTCACACCTCAAACAACATTTGTCTCGATAAAATGTATTATAGGCCTCAACCACACACATTCTCGACTTGCTTCATGAATAACAATTATCTCAGCATGATAAGATGAAGTAGCCACAATTGATTGCTCAGTCGATTGTCAAGGTATAGCAGTGACTCCACATGTAAACACATAGCCTGTCACGACCCAAAATTCATAAGGTCGTGATGGCGCCGGACACCACCGTCAGGCGAGCCAATCATTAAATGGTTAAGTTAAATTTCCTGTTTTAGCATTTTTGAAATCATTACCCTTCACTTTATTACATAATAACTGAATAAAATCCGCTAAGTAAATAAGTTAGTCTAATATTCCATTTTAATAAAATACATCCCAAACACATCCCAGAATCCGGTGTCACAAGTGCATGAGCAAATTTCTAAGAACTAAATAGGTACTACAATGCTTGTCCGAAATACAACTGGACAAGGAATTTAAAATAATAATAAAAAATACATCTGAGGGAGACTCTGTCAGCTGCGGATCGCCTCAGGATGATGCAGCTCGCCTAAGTCTCCAAGTCGTCCACATACATGTGCAATAAAAATGCACAACAAATATAGTGTGAGTACGAAAACAACGTGTACTCAGTAAGTATCCCGCCCAACCTCAGAGAGGTAATGACGAAAGGTCAAATTTGACACTTGCTAGAGGTCAATTTAACATAATCGAGTGAGACACTAAGCATGAATATCATAGACAATTTAATAAAAATCCGGGATAAGGAATATCAATTCTTCTTACATTTAACAATTTAACACCTCGTCATTTCAGTTGACAATTTAAAATTTCTAGGCCAATAAACAAGTATAAATCACAGGAAAGTACGCAACAATTATCATGCGCAAGAAATGCCGAGGGTCGAACGGCCCGAACCAACAATAATAAAATGTGCACTGCCGAGGGTCGAATGTCTCGAACCATAGATGCATCTATCTTCCCCGCTCGCGAATCGATCATGCGACGCGGTCATACATAAATAACAAGGTCATCCTGCTCGCGAATCATACATGCGACTCAGGCACCCATAGTTACCCATATTCACACAAATAAACCACATTTATATCAGGAAAATTAGTTATTCAATGAAGTGATAGAATTCTCCTTTTAATGAATATGGAAATAGTATCTAAAGCCTTTCTGGGGATTTGCTTGCCAATTTCGACAGGGTTTCAAACGTTATAGATTTACCCGAAACACAATTATCCAAGGAAGAATTAATTTTCCTTCTAGATGATCAAGAAAAGTAGACCTTATCCTTCTTAGAGATTTAATTACTAATTGACAGCATCACATGATATTTTTTTATTGACAAGGTCACAAGTACAACAAGTAAAGCATGCTAGTGGGTCCTAGACTACCAAGACATAGCATATTAGTAGCTACGCACGGACTCCCGTCACCTCGTGCGTATCTAGCCACCGCAAATAGTAGCACATAATTAATTAGTTCACCTATAGGGACAATTTCCCCCTCACAAAGTTAGAAAGGAGACTTACCACGCTCCAAAATTCCATAACCGGCCTCCAAGACCTTCTGATGACTCAAATCGTTGCACAACGCTCCGAAACTAGGCAAATAACGGCAAACTAATGAAAATATACTCTAATACTTGTTAACAATTCAAATTATATAAATTTCCAACTCCGCTCGAAGAATTGACCAAAATGCCCTCGAGACCACGTGCCCGGATTCCGAAATTTCTCGAAGATAAACTCTATCCATGGCCTTACTAACTCAAATATATAATTTACTCTAATTTTCATGCTCGAATTCATGGTTAAAATTCAAAACTACCAATTCTAAGTTTTCTACCAAAATCCCAAGTTTTCACTAATTTTCTATGTTAATAACTTGAAATAGGTGGGAATCACTTACCTTGACATAGATGATGAAGATGGAGCTCCAAAATCGCCCCTAGGTCGTCTGCAATGGAGGAAATGATATGAAATAGCCACACCCATTTTTTGCAAACTTATACACTGCCAGGAAACTCTTCTTCGCGTCCGCGGGCCTCCCCTCGCGTTCGCGAAGAACAAAAATCTCGAAAGGCAAATTCCAAACGCTTCACAGATAGCCTCTAGTTGAATGGTCATAACATTTTTCACAAAACTCCAAATGATAAATGGTTTAATATTCTGAATACTAGACTCCAAGATCTACAACTTTTGTGTTTTGGGTATCTCCCAATTCCTTATAGATTTCGAGATTTAAGCTGCCAAAGTCAACCCTGTGCAATACAAATTTCTTCTTCATCTTCCCGGACACCCTGTAGTGTAACAGCCATATCTCTTTGTACCCAAATCCAAATGCTAAATGGTTTACTTTTCTAGAAACTAGACACAAAGGGATACAACTTTCAGTTTTACATCATCTCAAAAATCTTTATAGATTGTGAGATATGAGCCTCCGCAGTCAGACCTGTGCAACAAATATTTTTCTTCTTCGCGAACGCGAAGAGCAAAGTCCCTGATGCCAAATTCTTCTTGACGAACGCGAAGAACAACACCAGACACCAGCATCAGCCATCTCACAACAGCCCGAAATGATCCGAAACCACCCCGAAACACACGAGAGGCCCCCGGGACCCCGTCCAATCACACGACTCAGTCCCATAACATCCCACGGACTTGCTCGAGGCCTCAAATCACATCAAACAACGCCGAAACCACGAATCGCACTCTAATCCAAACTTTATAAACTTTGAAATTTCAAACTTCTACATTCGATGCCGAAACCTATCAAATCACGTCCGATTGACCCCAAAATTTGCACACAAGTCATATTCGACATTACGGACCTGCTCCAACTCCCGGAATCGCATTCCGACCCCGATATCAAAATTTCCAATTCTGGTCGGATTTCTCAAAAACCTTCAAATTCCTATCTTAAGCCAAATGATTTCAAAATGACCTACGGACATCCGAATTCACTTTCGATCGCGCTCCCAACTCCATAATCACCATACGAAGCTATTCCCAGGCTCGGAATCCCAAACGGACATCTATAACACTGAAATGCCTTCCAACCCAAATTTATGAAATTCTTCTAAAATGCTATCTTCCATAATATGCGCCGAAACGCTCCCGAGTTATCCGACTCCTGATCCGAACATACGACCAAGTCCGAAATCATCATACGAACCTGCTGGAACCTTCAAATCTTGATTCAAAGGTCATTTATTCAAAATTCCAATCTTAGTTGATTCTTCCAACTTAAGGCTTCCGAAATGAGAATTTTCTTTCCAAATCCACCCGAATTTCCCGAATTTCAATTCCGACCATGCGTACAAGTCACAATACTTGAAATGAAGCTGCTCATGTCCTCAAACCGCTGAACGACGTGCTAGATCTCAAAACAACCGGTCAGGTCTCTCTCCCACTTAAACACACGTTCGTCCTCGAACGTGCCAAGAACTGCTCTTGAGTTATCTGAAATCACTGTGTGACACCTCGTGCACCTGCCCGTGCTAACACAACCCCGTTGAGCACATTAGCTTGATCAAATCTAAAGATATCCTCTTTCATCCATACAATAAGCTCAGAACCCAGTTCCAACACTTGAAATTTCTCTGCCAGGCTTGTTTCCAATATATAAACACCGTATCAACTACCACACAAGGTACCAAAACATGAATGCATACCTTTGCTGAATTTAGCACCATACACTGCATATTTCATCATCCAACCACATTGACATTCCCTGAACCTTAATAGCCCACAATTCCACGAATCTGATGCTCCCAATGCACCTTATGATATATATATATATATATATATATATATATATCCTGCTATAATGCTGGCGATACCACCACAACGGAGGAGACATGTAGAAATTTCTGACCAATTGCAGAGTTAACCAAACATTGAATCTTTCCCCTTGACTAAAATCATCATCTCCATACGAACCAAATAATGGTAATTGTCCTGTAATATACTCCCCATAATATTATCGCACCGATCCCTGATCCATAATCTCGTCTCACCCGGTATGAACTGCTCAGTCAACAAATCACTCCCAGACATGACTATCAGTCTCACACGATGCCAGAATGCGCCAATAGGCCACAACTCGAACATGATACATAAGGAAATGAATCAGGAATGGACTATTCAACTCACGCAACTAATATGAACTTTCCTTAGAAAATAGGAAGTTAACACAAGAAAAATAATTATAGGGAACCGTACTCAACACCACACTATTGCGGCGTGCAACCCGATCCAAATAACATACCCGTGGAGACGAGCCACCCGATCCAAATAACATACCCGTGGCGGCGTGCCACCTGTTCCCATCATAAAATTCACATAAGGAGATATACACCGAGCTAGATTGCTCATTATTACAAATTACTAAATATCGGTCACAAGCACGCTAAGTGCATAATACCATCTTGAGGAGACTGATAGAGCCATATGCTACAAAACTTAAGCACAATTGAGGTGCGATATATATATACACTCTGAATCTCAAGAGCTCTCCTGCTCACATAACATCATTACTACGCAAAAACTCAGCACATAGAAAATTTATCAAGCCATTTCACAACTCCCAAGCTGATTCTACTCGCATCAAACTAGGCTATATACACCACTTTTCTCATAACACCCAAGATCAACTGTCATAGCCGTGACAAACATCCCACAATCCACAACCAATTGAACCGAACGCCTTCCAGGCATAAATTCTCAAATAAGCAATTTTGCACTTCCTTATACTTGGTCTAAATTTCAATCAATCAGGTGACTACATGTCACACTTATATAATCTTCCTGTGGTCACGCTCCCAAGACCTTCCACACCAGGTAACAAGTTTGCACGTCCATACCACTGACCACGCTAACGCTGTAAAACAAATCAAGAACCCATAACCAGGATACAAAGCCTCTTTCACCAAACACCGATCTCAGGCGACATTGAAGACAACACCAGTTCCCTTGCTCATCCGAGCTCATGACATCCTTGTTAACATTGAACCGCAATCTCGATTCTTACTCCCAATTACATACTGTTTGCCGCACCTAACATGCCAATATGAGATGGCGCAATAATTCCATCATAACTTCTGAAACACTAATAGGTTGAACACTCCATCATATAGAAACCTTTTTCTTACCTCAATTCAAGAGAACCATAACAACACACAAGTGACTTCTCAAAATCACAAAACAGGAAAATCCTCAGGGAATAGTCTATACCCCCATGATCCTTCCGGGATCCGCCTACACCCGACAAGCCATAATACTTGAATGCTTCTAATTATGATCTATTACGGCAGCCGACAAGCCTCACACACACCAACACAAACCACATGCATACTTTAATCACACTGACGAAACTGATCACTGCCGTACATGTGCCATTTAAACCATGGCTAACCAATCTATCTTCTTTTTAATTATCCTTAATTGCCTCAGAAATAATAGTAACCCCATTCAACTCATAACAAACTCAGTCCTCACTCATCCCAAGTGGCCTTGACTCATGAGACTGCGTTGTCTCAATCCCACAAACCGTCTCATACCCTCCTTATGCGCATTCACAACTCCAACTAATATACCCCTCCTGATACTCTTTCTGCAAATCCAGAGTTCATTTTCTCTCCTTCCTCCGATACTATCCTGCCGTTGAAAATAACATAGAACACCCCAACCATTTTCCCTTTCTCAGAAATTATGCTGCAAAAGCTCGATTCTTAATCATATTGCTGCCTGAAACCCTTAAACACCACATTCTTAGCCTTTGAATTCATTAGGACCGCTATCAAGAGTCACCCACTCTGACTGGCCCCGAATACAATCAACTCCAAGGCTCTTCTAGCACATGCACACCTTCTCAATGAAGCACGTGACTGAGTCACTACCCTTACAAATCGCCTATGCCTTAAGCATAAATTCTGAATCTTCCAAAGCCTAACCCTGTTCCAATAGGGCCAACTTTTGCACACATTTATCAAATCCCATGCACAATTACCATCTTACTCCTTCCCCCTTAGCTGTAATAACTCGCCAATACGCCGATAATCCGCGACCCCATGAGAATATAATCCTGCAACCCAATCGCAGGCGGTGGAACTCTCCCACTTAGCCTGAAGCTACTCCTTGCACCACTCTGGACCCCACCGAAATTCTTTCTTCTTTGCTGACATGATCTTGCCCAACCAATCCGTCAAATCCTCCTAAATTCTTCTGTTAGAACTCCCTGAATACTCAAATTCTCTAGCATCACTCACATAGTCGGCCTCCTAGCGAATAACCACTAAAATCCCTCGCAGAAACTTGCCAACCACACAACTGCTAACCTACTCACAGGAGATAACCCACCTGTGGAAATCACCAACTGACACCTTCCAACGACGTTGTACTGCACACTCTCTACAACATCAATACCCCATCCTAAGCCTGTTCTCATTCACCAACTTTATCAGTCCATCCGCTCCTCATGGACATCTACTAAATGCGCTACAATATCTTCTAATTCACCAATATGCTGCCGCTCTCCCCCTTTGGTCAAACTCCCCCTCTACGCGACTGCTCAACTTCCGCTTCTTACACCTGGCCTCCTAAAAAATGGAACCACTGCCTAGCACTTCTCACATATCTTTCTTCATCGTATGCTGCTCAATTGCGACCTCAATTCAATATCATTCTCTGTAGATCTTAAACCAGCAGTTTACCACGACTTCAAACTCTCTGAAGATCATCTTTCTCGAGCTGCCTTCATTATCAATACTTATCTAGTACTGAACCACCGCACCTCACGGTCTCTGACAGCCGCTTCTTCAAATACTTTGACCCCATGCAACCGAAGAAACCATATCACCGACAAATTTAACACATTCCATTCGATCAATGACGATGATATCACATCACAGGTGAATATTCCACCTCACTTGGAAACACCAAGTCTTACTACTTTATCAATCCAAAACCTGACCATTTATAGTTCAATTGCCTTTCCTCCGCCGGAACTAAAACGCTGAAATCTCAAAATCACGCTCTGAGAAGACCTCCCTTCAAGTCATTCATTTCCCCTACATATGGGCAAACATCCTACCATCACACCCACATCGCGCAATAACCAATCGTAAGCATCATCACTACCTAAGCATAGCCTCAAGACTCTCAGAAACACAACTACTAAGCTGAAATAACATATTATCCTTCCGCAGGGAAACAACAACAACCCCAACCAATTACGCATGGAAAATATCACGCAACCTATCCGTAGCACCATTTCAATTCCTCAAATTCCTGATTCATAGCAAGCGCTTCGCGACGCGTAAGATTGAGTAGGAAGAAACATAGGCATAAGCCTTAAAGAAATCAAATCGCACGATGAGGAATCAAGAAGGGAAGTACTCCTAATAGCCTTGTAGCCTCTCGAAGATTAGTACAGACGTCTCCGTACCCATCCTCAAGACTCTACTAGACTTGCTCATGACTCGTGAAACCTAAGGGAACCTAGTGCTCTGATACCAAGTTGTCACGACCCAAAATCCATAAGGTCGTGATGGTGCCGGACACCACTGTCAGGCGAGCCAATCATTAAATGGTTAAGTTAAAATTTCCCGTTTTAGCATTTTTGAAATCATTACCCTTCACTTTATTACATAATAGCTGAATAAAATTCGCTAAGTAAATACGTTAGTCTAATATTCCATTTTAATAAAATACATCCCAAACACATCCCAGAACCTGGTGTCACAAGTGCATGACCAAATTTCTAAGAATTAAACAGGTACTGCAATGCTTGTCCGAAATACAACTGGACAAGGAATTTAAAATATATAAAAAAATACATCTGAGGGAGACTCTGTCAGCTGCGGATCGCCTCAGGATAATGCAGCTCGCCTAAGTCTCCAAGCCGGCCACATCGATGTGAAAGTACCTGTGCAATACAAATGCACAACAAGTGTAGTATGAGTACAAAAACAACGTGTACTCAGTAAGTATCCCGTCTAACCTCAGAGAGGTAGTGACGAGAGGTCGAATTTGACACTTGCTAGAGGTCAATTTAACATAATCGAGTGAGACACTAAGCATGAATATAATAGGCAATTTAATAAAAATCTGGGATAAGGAATATCAATTCTTCTTACATTTAACACTTTAACACCTCGTCATTTCAGTTGACAATTTAAAATTTCCAGGCCAATAAACATGTATAAATCACAGAAAAGTACGCAGCAATTATCATGCGCAAGAAATGCCGAGGGTCGAATGGCCCGAACCAACAATAATAAAATGTGCACTGCCGAGGGTCGAACGGCTCGAACCATAGATGCATCTATCTTCCCCGCTCGTGAATCGATCATGCGATGCGGTCATACATAAATAACAAGGTCATCCTGCTCGCGAATCATACATGCGACTCAGGCACCCATAGTTACCCATATGCACACAAATAAACCACAGTTTTATCAGAAAAATTAGCTATTCAATGTGATAGAATTCTCCTTTTAATGAACATGGAAATATTATCTAAAGCCTTTCTGGGGATTTACTTGCCAATTTCGACAGGGTTTCAAACGTTATAGATTTACCCGAAACACAATTATTCAAGGAAGAATCAATTCTCCTTCTAGATGATCAAGAATAGTAGACTATCATTCTTAGAGATTTAATTACTAATTGACAGCATCACATTATATTTTTTATTGACAAGGTCACAAGTACAACAAGTAAAGCATGCTAGTGGGTCCTAGACTACCTGAACATAGCATATTAGTAGCTACGCACAGATCCCCGTCACCTCGTGCGTACGTAGCCCCCGCAAATAGTAGCACATAATAAATTAGTACACCTATGGGGACAATTTCCCTCTCACAAAGTTAGAAAGGAGACTTACCTCGCTCCGAAATTTCATAACCGGCTTCCAAGCCCTTCCGATGACTCAAATCGTTGCACAACGCTCCGAAACTAGGAAAATAACGGCAAACTAATGAAAATATACTCTAATACTTGTTAACAATTCAAGTTATATAAATTCCCAACTCTGCTCGAAGAATTGACCAAAATTCCCTCGGGCCCACGGTCCAGATTCCAAAATTTCTCGTAGATAAACTCTACCCCTGGCCTTACTAACTCAAATATATAATTTACTCTAATTTTCATGCTCGAATTCATGGTCAAAATTCAAAAATACCAATTCTAGGTTTTCTACCAAAAATCCCAAGTTTTCACTAATTTTCCATGAATTTCCATGTTAATATATATATATATATATAT